>CM075807.1:35090249-35390164 GCA_037975025.1 Excoecaria agallocha | reverse complement strand
CTCAGTTTGGGCATCAAAAGGTCGAAATTCATTTTTCGACGTTCTATTGGGTGGCAACTCTATGACACCGCCTCTTTTGGGCCCATTAGTATATGCCTTCATGAGTTGACTATCAATAATAATTTGGGTTTGATTCCCTTTTATTGCAAAGTAGCCAATTTTTGAGTTGAAGTGAGCCTCCTCTGATCTCAGACCCTAAAGATAGGCCTCTAGAGCTAATTCAAAAACGGGCGATGGCTCCAGCACATGTCACATATACCTTTTGGTATCTAGTGTTGGCACCATAGAGGGTGTCTAGTGATTTGATACATATTGATATTGTACTAATGTCTAGTGATTTAATACCTATATGATATATAGTGTTCTCATTGTCAAGTTTAAGCTAGAAAAGGATTATAATGTAATTGAAGTGATGAGAGAGATGAGTATGAATTAGATAATCAATAATTTATTAGTGAATATTATTGTTAATCCTAACATTTGTAATATAGCTAATGTATATGTGAAATTGGATATATATGGATGATAATTCAAGATGTATGTGTGATAGATGAGATGTGTATATCTTATACATCATATGTTAATTAAACAAAGTACGAGTTAAATGTTTAGAACTACGTGATTCTGATTCTTGCTTTTGGGATACGTAGAAAGCTTGGAATACAAATTCCAAGCCTAAACCAAATACTAGATGGATTGTTAAGTATTGAGTGCTTTTGCTTTTGCCTTGCATAGAAATAACATAAGTGTTTAGTTGAGGTAAATGAAAATGAATAAAAGGTCGATATGAACATATATTTAAAGGTAACAATAGCTTTATAAAAAAAAGATTAATGTTTGTTATTGAACGGTGCATTAGGAAACTAAAATTAATGATAAGTTATGTGATTACTTAGCTGTATTCAATAGTAAATTATGAAGTATGACTTAGTTTTTTGAATTGTTCCGTGAATAGGTAAGAAATTAAAGACTTGCATAAGACGGAAGGTGGAGAAGTTCAATAGAGTTCCCAAAAGATATAGGTTGTAGTAATAAATATGTAAAGTGTAGCATTTGAGATGTAACTAATTAACTTGTATACTAAATTAAGTTTTAAAGACTTTGTTATTTACTTGTGTATCGAAATTGTGTTTATTGTAAAAACCTATTCTAAATGTAATCTAGCAAAAAGTTATTCAAGTATAAATATTCATTTTATTAATAGTGGACATTTATTATTATAATTATGATATTTTGTCTAGTTTCAACACCCATGTATACTCCCAGGGGTTATTAAGGTGTTATAATATCACCCAGTAAAGGTTGCTACTCCGATATTAAAGAAGATTGCACAGTGAAAGCGTGGTGAGCCTATATCCCATAAGTTTTTAGATCAAAACCGAGCTCTAATATCAGTTTGTCAGGATTAAATTCCTAACACAAAAATATTAGAAAAATTTTGGATAGATTTCCAAAATATAGAGTACAGAATAGGGTTATGGAAGAAGAATAATAAAAAGAAAATGAATAGTTGGATTTTACCCTCCCAGTATACCTAACTAAAAGTTGGATTTTACACTTAGAGTTATTAGTGGTGACATATCAACACATGGAATTTATAATGCTATTGAGGTTCGTACAATCTTATTACCTTTCCTAACATCATCATATGATTATTCCAATTGAAAGATCTTTAGCTTTTGCATACAAAATTTTAAATAAAACCCAGTTATAAAGGTTCCTCGGTAGTTTAAATTATGTTCTAGATTTTTGTCCAAACATTAATCGATTAGCAAAATCCTTGCATGATAGGCTGAAGAAAAACTCTATTGTATGGTCTAGTGAACATACTAGAGTAGTCCAATAGAGTAGTCCAACATACTAAAAAAAGGCTAAGGAAATCCCATATCTGCATTTAATAGACCCATTAGCACAAAAAATTGTTGAACCAATGCATCTAATTTAGAATATAGAGGCATTCATAAAAATAAATGACAAAGAAGGTATTGTTCAATTCACGTTTGCACATTAGAATGATTTTCAAAAGAATTACTCAACCATCAAAAAAGAAATTCTTTTAATGGGCATTTGAAAATTTCAAATTGATTTATTTAATTAAACGTTTTCAATTCATATTGATTGTAAATTGATAAAAGAGGTTTGCAAAAAGATGTTCAAAACAAATTTTTATTTTCAATTTTGAAATTGAATTTATCAAAAGAGATCAAAATTCAATCCCAAATTTTTTAACTCGAGAATTTCTCCAAAATAGATCTTCAAAGATGATGAGGAAATCCAAAGGCAAATGAAGGATTACAAAACCAAAACCTCCAAATCCAATAGTGGATTGAGGCCCCTATCAAACAACAAAAACTGGAGCTACTTCTCCAAAAAGCTTGACAAATGAAAAAACTAGAAGAATCTTTAATCAGTGAGGAATCACGCTTATAGAGGATTACAAATATTCAACAGTTACAAAAATCTTTTGCCACCAAAAGAGAATTTATTGATAAGAAACTCTAAGCTTTTTCAAAACCAGAAAAGGGACAGTCATCTTGTTCGAAAATCCTTTTTCAAAAATCTTCAAAACCCTCAAAGGGGGAATTCTATATGAACATTACTTCTAAAACTTCATCGGAAGATTCCTACAATAAAATTATTCCAAAATCCTCAAGTGAGGAATTTTCTCAAATAGTTATACCACAAAATGATTCCCACATTGTGTTATTATAATCAAATTAAAATTGAATTATTTTGTCAAAACTGATTTTAAAAATATTTGGACCATAAATATTATAGGAAAATCTCAAAATTATGATGATAATTTTTACGAAATAAATTTTAGTCACTATTTACCGATGAAATTTACCTTTCGCAGATAATATCATAGGAAAATATTATCTTTTGCAATGGAAAAAATTATCCATTGAAATTTTATTAATGAAATTTAGCGACAATGTAGCACCCTTATTCCATACATAGCTATAAGTACTATATCATATGCTAACCATGTTCTTGTGCTCGAAAAACTTTACTGCATACTTAAGAGTATTTTTAAGCAATACAATATTTACTTGTATGAATTATCTGTATATCACATCCTTGTCAAAGTAAATAAGAATCTTGTAATCAAATTGCACTTAACATTAGACTATACTTTCAATCTCTCTCTTGTGTTGGCCATCCCGCTGCAGACATCATCCCAGGGAAAAATTCTTAATTGCAACCTACATGGATGAAACACCCGTGCTAACCTATAAAGCTTAGTGGGGAACAAAAACATGTGGATGACCCCTTTTTAAAGGTCATCAAGATGAAAACCCATATATATATACATCTTAAAGCAAATAAACCAATCATTATAAACAATATTCACAATAATCTCCCATAATTATATTCTCTTTTGCTATACTTATAACCAATATCAAGCTTACTTTCTGAATTTCTATATGTTACTATTGACCAATTACTTTGAATTATTAGTTGTCAAACATTGATGACTATATTACTTATGTATTAATATCAATTGCCAAACATTTTAATAACTATGCCATATTTCTATCACTTATTTACAAACATTTATATATACTTCATCTATACTTTATGAGTTCCCACATTTTGATTTTAGTGATCACTTTGATATAGTTAACTATCTTAGAAGCATGGTATTGTATTCAGATAAATTATATTCCTTGTACCTTTGCATAATATATTCCATGTGTAAAATGCCATATTTCTCATTCGTTTGAATACTTACTATTTTTATTAAACTATTATTTCTTTACCTTATATATTATTTTTTTAACTTTTAAAGCATTTCGATATTAACATTACTTCATCAGTAATCACACTCAGCACACTTTATACATATACATTTATTTAACATGTAATTAATGGATTAGAAAATCTTGAAAAATCTATCAACCTCGCGTAGTAAAAAATAAAAATATTTAAAAAAACTTAACAGTTAACTTAGCATGCTGGTATTGTATATTGACTAAGAATTATTCATGCATTTAACTCATTTAAGCAATTTCGAACATTTGGAACCAACTATAAATAACATACATATCATGTGTTACTTGGTAACCTCTATTTATTTAAATTTATGAAATAATACAAGCAAATCATGTCAGACATGTAATCAAGCAACATCCTTAACTTTTATATGATGCTTGCTTAATACTTTATACTTTAATGTTTGTATCGTACTTATAGTTTAGCCTGCCTTAGTTCTATCAGTGGATAACAGGAATTATCGATACACTTCGATATCAAAATGGGGGATATCTGAAGATATCGAATCTATAGACCCAAACGGGGCCAAATTATACTTTAAACCGATCAAGCAGACCTAAACGGGGTCGCCTAACAACCCAAACGGGGCTGTTCATGATCCAAACGAAATCAAACATACTTTAGACACAATTGGACCAAACTATGGCAGCTGCAATTTTCCCTATAGGCGTCTATCTATCCACAACTGAACTCTAGTAGAAGGCAAATATAATCTCTCACTTTATCTTTCTTTAGTTTAACCCTTGTATAACTATGAATAAAATAATCATGTACATGCTCATGTATGGCTATTGAGCAATGTTATTCTTTACTTTGCTCTCTTCATCATATACATATAGGTATCTATATATATATATTCCTTTATAACTATGAGCTAGATATCATATACATGTATATGTGTAACTTTATGTAAACCATTGAACATGCTCACTATTGGGTATTACTATTATGTGCTTGTAATCTTATTCAATCATGTAACTATTTCGTATAACAAGATTGTACCTATATTATACTGTTTGCACCTGTGCATAATCATGTACAAATATATATCTTCCCTACTGCATAAACATATATGCATAATTCATAAAATAATTTATACAATTTGCTTATGTAACAATCACATGACAAAATACTCCTTTAATGCATACACTGTATACATAGTCACATATAACATTGCCATTATATACTTTAATAAGATTTCTATAATTGAGCCTATTGCTCTATAAATCTGTATTTTAGCATGCTAACATGTGACATCACAAATGCTTAATCATGTCATTTCAATTAAGTAAAGACATATTCATGCATTTCACTTTAAACATATTCTCTAAATCATTACTCTAAACATCTTTCGAACCCAATCATGTAAGATCATACAACGTATATATATATATATATATATATATATATATGTTAAGATCATACAACGTATATATATATATATATATATATATATATATGTTTATATATACACATATATTCTAAAAATCATATTACTTCTTTATACAAGTAAAATTGACATTTCAAACTATAAGTATCATAGTAATCTTCAAGAGATCAATAAAAATTGTGTATAATCATTTAGACGTTTACATATATATACATTTATATATATTACATTCATGTAATCATATGATAGTCGTACATTAAAAACCTTCCTTTATCATATTTAAACATTTCTTAACTTCATAGTGTACATGCATGCATCAAATAAATATTTACTCCATCATTAAAAATATGTACATGAAAGCATAATTGCACACAACAACCATGTACATAAGTTTGATCACATATAAATATTTGATATCTTTATCATATATCTTTACCTATGTACATATATGAATATATATATATATATATATAGACCTTTGTTAATAATCATATCACATGCCATATCCAATTCATTGTTTATTCATATAGACACATATTTAACTTAACTATATAAGAAAAACCATAATGTAAGACACATTAAAATTCTGCACAGGGCAGCATTCTGGACCCAACTTCTGAGCCACTTATGATTTGGAAAACGTAATTTTTAGGCCAAATAAGCTTCTACAATCTTATTCCCCTATGTTTCTAATTTCCAAAGCATCAAAATTCACATTAATATCTTATCTATAGCTTGAGATATTTAAGAAAAACTATAGGCTGTTCATAGAACCGGAACAGTTTTTATTTCAACATATAAACATTTTTAGCATAAAATGAAAGTATAATTAGACCTATATGTCTTCATCAAAGTTATACATCCATGTCTCTAGTTTTACCATAATTTTAATTTGTAGCATTTTGACAATTCTACCAAAAGTTATGCCCAATTTACTAAGGTCTGTTCCCTAACAGTACATCCAGTACCTACGAATTTCAAGTCAACATTTGTCATGCTTGCATACATTTTTAAGTCATACTCCCTTCATATAAAATGTGAATTTAGGAGTCCATTTTGCATAGGAATTAACCTCATGCCATTATGATCATTTTACACACAGAAATTTCAATTTTTCTACAAACTGTTCCAGAATCCGAATTTACAGTTCACCTAAATTTCAATAAATCATAGAAATTATTTAGAGGTAGAATTGAAGCTAGGTTACTTCCACAATTTTTTTCTCCTATGTTTCTAGTTTTCATAACATTAAGAATCATCTCAATATCACTTCTAGATTGAAATATATTGTCCAAATACTGAGGACTATTCATGAGAACAGGACTGTACACTTATCCGATTTTCAAGTTAGGTAATGACCCATTTAGAAGCAGAATTAGAATGTAATTTCTCTTATTAAATCTTTTTCTGGAATTCTATTTTAAAACCCAATTGGAATCATCTAATTATCTTTTCTATAACTCAAAATATTACCAAAAGAATGCAACTAGGTCAAGTGAACCCAAACCCAGAATTTTAAAACTTACATGCATGTCCATTTAAACATAAAAGATTGATGTTTTACTTCAAGTTACTTATCAAAATGCAACCATGTCACAATGTAATCGCATATTTCACTCAAGGAAAAACACATGCAAGAAGATTAAGTTCCCAAACCTGTTTTTGTAACTTTAAATCAATCCTTCAATCTTTTCACCATTTTATTCCTTTTTGCTCTCAATCCCTTCCAATTCTTCATACATCCATGTACTCTTGCATTAAACCCTTACAAATCTCCTTCAAAAACTTCTAATTCAAATAACATGCAGCAGGATTTCCTCTTGAAAATTATAGAGATAAAATGTAGAACTTTTAGAGAAAGATGAGAGATGAGTAAAAATGAGGAAGATATAAGGAGAAATCATATTTTTCCTTGGTGTGGCTGACCAACCCACTATATATACTCCTAAAAATAATGCTTGCATGGTGACTTCAGTGGAAAAATGACATCAGCATGTCCCACACAAATATCTCTTTCAATCCTCTAACTAATTGCATGTTACATAAATTTCTCTTATTTATTTGCATGTCACACAATGTTCCACTCATTTTTTTTCCTTTCTTAAATCAACCTCTCCTTTATATCCCTTTTTCATAATTTACCCTTCAAGTTTCATATTAACAAATTGACCCCTAAATTTTCATCCTTTTTTAAATTAGCCTTCAAACTATATTATCACTTGACTATTGTATCCTCTATCATAGGCAGTTTTCTGAATTCGACTTGTATGTAATTTTTGACCTTCCAAAAGCCATTTTTAGCCAATGTTATCTTCTACAAACTTATTACACTATGTTTTTAGTTTCTAAAACATCAAGAATCATCTCCATAGCATTTGTATATTTTAAGATATTTGCAAAATACTGAGATCTGTTCCTAGTGACTAGGCTGCAAACTATTCCGGAATTTATGCTTAAATATAGCCTTGTTAAAGACATATTTCGAACTTGGTTTCTTCATATGAAATCTTAGTATGGATGTATATTTTCAAACCCAATTTGAATCATCTAATTTTGTGCTCTATAACTCGAGATATAGTCAAAAGAGTTCCGAAAGGTCAAGAAAAAAATAATAATTCATCCAATAATGTTTAATTATACTTTAATAACGTAAAATTGCCCTTGAATTCTACTAGTGCCTATTTTGGTTCCTTACAGACAGACTAGTGAATTCTATTGTAAAATAAGGCAACAATAGATGGCATGAAAATTTATATCAAAATTTGCCGACAAAAAGTAAATTCTGTAGGAAAATTAATGACAAAAATATAAACTTCCGTCCGCATTTCATATAGTAAAACATATTTTCTATAGAGTTCATTTCTGCCAACCGAATTAGTTTTTCTGTCGTTAAATATAAAATTATTGACAATAATGCACAATTCCATAGGGAATTTTCAGGGAAAAAGCATTCCTTACGTTCTAATTTTTTGCCGTCATTATATTGATATTTCCCAACGATAATGTGTATTTTCATATGGATTATTTTATGCTGAAAATTACCTATGAATATATACTTTTTTGTCCAAAAATTTTATATTTTCGATGGTATTATTTTTTTCATAGGGAAAGATTTTATTTACCAATAGCAATTTGTATTTTTTAGGGAATTTTTGGGAGTAAAAACTTAAAACTCATTTTAATTAGGATTAGGGCATGCGTTCACTTTCTTCACAAATTCACTATATTGAGAGAAAGAGATAGCCGCCACACTGCCACTCCTTGATTGTTGATGGCCACTACCTCTCCAGCTGCACTACACTGCCTCTCCTTACCGGCATCAATCGTTGCTTCCCTATTTCGCTTAGTTGTCTTTTTTGATTTGCGTTAAATCAAATGAAACTCTGGTGCTCTCTTTTGGATCCCATTTTTTTGTATTTACTAGATAATTTTATTTGACTTCATAATCCCTATTAATATATAGCTAATTAAAATTAGTATCTTCTACAAATATAGGAATCCAGCTCTAAGTTCATTTAGCATAAACAATTTTGAAGGACTTTATGCATAATTCTTATATTGCTTTCTTTGGTTTAATTAGAAGATCCTTAAAATAACTTCTTTCACTTCCTCTTCATAGGTGAATCAAAATTCTTTTTTAATTTTCTTCTATCATCTTCAAGTTTGCTACTGTATCTCTTTGAAATTTATATCTGATGGTCTATAGTTTGTACTGTATTTTGTAGATTCTTTTATTTATTTTCCTCTTAGGTTTTCTTTCATTTCTACTCAATTTTCATATTGATAAAGATTTTTTCCCGATATTCATGCTCTTAATTTGTGGTTTATATGCTCAAACATTCTTTTAAGTTTACCTATCTATAGACTGTGTTTTACGTCTACGCCTTTGCCATATTTTTCATTTAATATCTGGCTTGGAATCCAAATGTACTTTAATTTGACTAAGGTTTTCATGGGGTTGAATTGTATGGCTTGGAGCTTGAGTTCTTTCTGTCGTTAGATTTACTCGCAAGTTGGAACTTGATTTCTTTCTGTTCTTATATTTGCTGGCATGATTATCGATACAAGTAAACTTGTTCTGAGTTTTCAAGATCAGTGTGATTGAGAAAGACAAATGAATTTTATTGAATTAATAATGTTTGAACTCCACTTTCATGCATGGTTGCAGTCCACTATAAAAATGAAAAATGTTAATTTCTGGGCATGTGATCCTTCATTTGCCATTTTGCTTTGCTGACTGATTTCTACATATGCTGCATTTTTTTGAGCACTATTATGTTTGATATGTCTTCACAAAGAAAGTTATCTATTTGTTAGTAAATTGTCCTCATGATATTATTTTGTTGCTATATATTAATAGGAAATTCTTTGTGGGTGAGTTATGTACTTGGTATGGTCAAATTTATTGGATATATTTTATGTTGTTTTAATTTTTGCATGTGTTGGTATTATTGCCTTGACATTGGTTGCATATAGGTGATTCATATGCATTTTTATAAAGTGGCGGTGCTTCACCATCTACTGCCTGGGTGTATCCATTTGGTTGGTTTATTTGTGTGTTTTGATTCGGGTCTATGTTTGGATGTATGGCTTCTGATTCTGCTTCCTTATCTATCCCAAGCATCTAATTTTTTCTATTCAGCTATTTAGGTCATTAGTCTTTAAGTTTAAGGTGTTACTATTTTGAGGAGATCTATTGGTCAGGCTGTTCTTTACATTTTTTCCTATTGTTCTTGTCCTCTGCCCTTGCTTTGTTGATTATTAATGCTTATGCCTTGGTGCTTTTTATCCTTGAATGGTTATACAATTTGGAGATTATGCTTGCTTCATTTTTTGCAATATATACTACTTAATTCCTAATAGATGGTAGAATTTTGAATTTAAAATTCATTTGCTGTCCAACACTCTTAAAATTCAATCTATTTTTTTTATATATTTGTTTAAAGTGAAATTCTTTTTATAATAGAAGTCATAAAAAAGTTTAAATAACAATCATAAGGCAATGTTGATTAGCAAGTCAATCTATTATATAGTTAATTAGACCGAGATAGTAGTTAATTAGTTATAAATTTATAAGTGTCAATTTTGGAGTAATAATATTATTAGCCTTTATGATTGGCAAGTTGGCTTGTGGTTGGATTATACATCTAACCATGAATTTGATTATACGCGTAATATTATTGTATTCAATTTGAAAATATACATTATAACATGTGTGACATATCAATAATTAATATAGCTAATTTATAGCTGCTTAGCTAGTTGATTAACTAAATTATTTAACTAATGGATAGTTAGTTATAACTGTCACTAGTTAGCTATGATGTGTTTTCTCTTTCTTATAATTGACTATTGTAACTAGTATGTATAACTAATCTTCAAGCAATTTTTGATGTGTTTGTGCATCCATGTGTCTATAATGCCTTGGGTATGTGTCTATAATGCCTTGGGTGTTATTCGTGGTTAGATTCGTTGCTTCCTATCTCTAAAGTCTATTCATTAGTGATTTAGCATGACAAGCAAACTATTAAACAGAATGCACCAACTAAATCATGTGTTCATTGAGCACCACTTTTTATAGGTTGAGTTAGGATAGTTTTCCATGTTTGAGTCAAAATGAACAACATCCTTGTGTGACATTCGTCAACACCCAATGCAGACAACTCAATATATGCAAAATTTATACTCTATTATTAATTTGATAAATAACATTAGTTAAAAATTATCACTTATTAATATAAACAACTATAATATTAAGAACAAATATAAAAAAGCATTGAACAACAGTCGCATAACTCTGAAAATATTGATGAGAGTCAGATATATCTTGAAACAATTGGTGGTAGGGGTTGTCGTGGAAAGATTTTCAGCTTAGGTTCTTTAGCAAACACATTGAATTCGCAAATCCTCCACATCTACTATATTTGCATCTAATAGGTGGTTTGCATCCGATGAGAAAATCGTTCAGCTTGAAAACACGGTGGAGATGTTGGCAACTCAGTTGCGACAATCAATGGAATACATAGCTCATATCTGTAATGAGATGGATAAGTTAAAAGGGAGGGGCAACACCTCATCTCAACATTCATATCATCTGCCTTCACCATCTTCATAGCTTAAATTTGTAATATTTTGGAAGTTAAACGGATTTTTTTTATGTTTTGCTCTTTTATTTTTTCCATGAATTCTTGATATACAGTAATAGCATGCATTTTTAAGATTCTTATTGTTGTACATTAAATTTTTATATTATATTATGAATCAAGATAATTTTTATATTATATTACTAATCAGGCTTCCATTATTTAGAGAACTTAAATGTAAAAGAAATCAATAGATTGTCAACAAAAAATTTGAGTGAAAATTTATAGTGAAATTTGCCAACAAAAAAAAATTGTACGATAGCATAGGTAAAATTTTTGATAGAATTATAATTTTCATCTCTAAACCTTACCGACAAAATATTATATTCTGTAGGTAATTTTAGCGACGAAAATTATTTTTTTTGTTTGTAAATTTACCTATAAAAATTGTAATTTCGTTAAGAAATTTTACCTAAAGTCGTTTCTTTTGTGACTTTTTCCATCAGTAATTTTCATCGCTAAATTTGCATGCCTGCAAAAAATCAGTGTTTTCCATCTGCAATTTTCATCTCTAAATCCAAATTTTATTGTAATGGGAGGAAACATTTTATTTACCAGATCCTTAAATAGCCCTTGGTAAAGTTTTCCTAAAAGGCTAGTTTTTCAAACCATGGGATTGAAAAAAAACCCCAACCTTACTAAAAAGCAATATTGAAATTGATGAGTTTTGTAACCTTTCAAGATAACCCAAAAATCAGTCCACTAAACTCCTCCACCAGCAAAATTTGCAAAATTCCTTCTTCTTCTGAGTGGGGACCCTATATAATCCCAGACATTTCCCTATCAATTTCAAAATCACCATTAACCATTGCAAAACATTTACTTATTTGGACTACCAACAAGTGTGGTACAATACATTTCTGCTCCAATATCCAATGGATATTCTTTTTCAATCTCAAAATGGAACCAAATAAAATTCTCTTCTAGTTCGCCTATTAGTGGAAATTGTATGGTGCCATTCCTAAAATTCTCAATCATAAATTTTGCAAATGTGTTATTCTTACCATGGGTAATAGCCTGGTACTTAGAACATCAGTAGAAGGAGGCACAAACCATTCTTGTTAGAAGATTTAAAGTTCGTTGGTGGACAAAGTTCTCAATGCCTACCAATATCAAAAAAATCATTATTCAATGGCTATAGACCTAAGGATTTCTCAAGCAACACCCTAGAATAACTCAATTCCTAGCTTAGAAGTCTTTTGCTCAGACCCAACTAGCAACAACAACAAAAAAAAAAGAAGAATACTTTGCAATGATGTCCCAACTTCTACAAAGCAAGGCCTTATCCTCAAATGTTTCTTCAAACCCTTCAAAGTTAGACTCAATCTTAGAGTCAAACTTATAACCCATTGTGGATTTAGGCAATGACAATGAAGATGATTGTTACGGTATATTTCCACCAACATAGTAGGCCTTTTTCAAATGTAGGCCCGGCCCATAACTTTTCAAGAATATGGACTCAGTCCATGTCTTGTTAATTTTTCAAAACTAGGTCCAGTCTACATTTTATAAAAAGCTTAGCCTATGTAAAAAAAATTCAAGAAGGAAATAGTGAAGGCACTTTATTCTGTCAACAACTTTTCCACCACTCGAGAGAACTTTTTCGAAAGAATGTGAAGACACAGGATTCCTACATGTGAAAGCTCCCCTTTACAGCTCATACAGTCACTTGACCTATCCATACTCTCGTAATTGACGTAAAAGATTCCCTATACTCTCTGTCTCAAACACTCTCAACCTAGTTACTAAGAAGATCATGTGTTAAGCATACCTTGTAATCTTAAGTTGAGGTATATCTGAATTTTCAAAATATTTTTTTTTACATCTATATTTTAAAAAACTTGCAGCACTCATGTGTTAAGCATTTTATTTTATATAGTTTTCTTATATGTGAATTTATTCTTTTTTATTTTTCATTTGCATTTTAAGTAAGCACACAACCCCTAATGGCTTTGATACAAAAAAAATGTTGCAAGATCAAAGGGTATAAATAAGTATGCAAAAATTTTGTTGCATATTTATTTTGCATATTATTTATACCCTTTGATCTTGCAACATTTTTTTTGTATCAAAGCCATTAGGGGTTGTGTGCTTATAAGGCCAATCATTGAAATTAATTGTTCATAAAAAAATTAAAATATTATATGGGTAAAGGATAGTTTATGGATAGTAAGTTTCATATTAGCCATTGAGTGAATAGGCATTTAGAGTAGTGAATCCTTTAAAAGGTTATCTAGGAAAGAAATCATGTTTTTCAAAAACCATTAATTTTCAAAATTATGGATAATTTATTTTGCACAAACACTTTTTTCAACCTTTTCTACTTCAAACTTCGAAGAACAAAACACAAAAAGTGTTATCAATAGTGCAAAAATTACTATTGAAGATTTTCAAAATTAATTAATAACCAAAAAATTCCAAAAATCAAAAAGGATCACGTTCGTGAAAAAGGTTTATTTTAAAACCTTCTTGAAATTGATTTCATTATAAAAAAAACTAAATAAAGAGATGTTCAAATCTCAAAACCTTTTGAAACTATTCATTTTCTTTCACAAAAAAACTTTACAAAAATACTAAGAAATCATACATGTAGGTCTTGTCTAAGTAAGCATTAAACATTAACAAAAGAAGGTTTAAATACTTCAATTCTCTGTGCTTTAAGAGATGTAAGTTTTTAAATTTTCAAGACTTAATAATAAGTTCAATTGAATCAAGCCTTTGTAAAAAAAATCGATTTCAATTGAATGTTGTTCAGATTTTTCAGTTCTTTAAAAGATAAAAATATTTTAAAGTTTTTGGTTTTACAAATCAAAACTCATAATTACAAAATGCTACAAGGATCAATTCCAATAGCTATAATTTTTAGAGTGCATTACAAAGCTATGCTTTTTGCTTTAACTGCTACTAAAAATGTTGATCACAAAAAGGGTGAAACCCTATTTTTACAAATAGATGTATCATAAGCTAATATAATAATTCCAAAAATCATACTCTAGAAAGACATAGATCTTCTTAAAAAATGGATTTTAGAAGGTACCACTAAACCAAAATCTCCTGAGCAATAAAAACGAAACACTCATTTAAGGGAAATAACCGAGTGCAATGATGGAAAGGTAAAACTAAGTTTTCAAAGAACTTCCAACTGTAGATTTTCTGATGTTGGTTCTTTCATGAGTATTGTCGATTTGGGAAGAGCCTCAAAATTACCCTTAGTAACTCATCTTCCTGATAAACCAGAAAGTTTTCAAAACCTAAGAGTTTTTTGCTCTAGCATTCCAAGTGCTACTTTTCAAAATGTAAATTATTCTACTAATGTACCTCAGCAAGTTTTTACAAAGCCTTAGGAAACTAATGAGGAACAATAAAATGTTTCACAACCAACTTCACCATCTTTTTTTGCAATAACTAAAAATATTATTAATGATTAAATGTCATGGAAAAAGAATTTTAAGTTAACAAAAAATTTTTGCACGAAAATTTTTATGTACCTCATAATTCAAAAAAAAAAGAACTTGGTTCTTTAAAAATTTTTAAATAAGTGAAAAAAATTCAAAATGAGTTTTATAACTTTGTCCTGCAAAATAAAGCTCACATCTTATTTTTTGATTGGTTTGAAATTTATACATCACAAAAATAAATTTCATATCCATTCAAAGAGAACTCAAAATTTGTAAACCTTGTAACTTTTAGAAACAAGATTTCAGAATGGGAATTGTCAAATGGTAAAAAAAAATCAATCTAAACATCCACCATTAAGACAAATAAAAATAGCACATTCAGAATCAATAATAGATGCTGGTCTTTACAAAATTCCATGTAAATACACATACAAGGATATTAATAATATTCTTTAACAAAACAACTTCACGAATGTTTCTTTAGTATAATTGTGAAACAATTAACTAAGATAGAAGAAACCCAAAAAAATAATTGTTGTTTCCCCTATTGAAGTAGTGAGTTCAAAACTGAAGAGTCATATTTTCAAGCATTTTTTTCAAAAACAAGGCTAAAATTGTTTAAGGTAAATTAAAATTCACCAAGCCCTCCATGAACAACTTAGCAGGATAAAACAGACGTCTATGTCTATACCCATAGTTGTACAAGACACTCCTCACAAAAATAGAATTATTAATACTTTAGATTAGATATCTGACTCTAAAAAAGGCCAACAGCCAACCCAAAACTTAGAGTTGTGTAGACTCTATTGGCAAAAATGTCAGCCTTTGACCATGACTACAACTCCAAACATAGGTATAGAAAAAAGGATGAACATTTTGTCTCAGTCTAATTTTAATACCACTACTATCTATGAATGGAACAAAGATGATATGTCTGAATACAACATTATTAGCCTTCTCCAACAGATGACTATGCCATTAAATGCCTAAAAAATCTGAACAAACACACTTGATAGAGCTATAGTTGAACAAACACACCTGATAGAGCTACAGTTGAACTCCTCATAGCAACATTTTTGGGACAACTAAAACATTGGTTGGATTACCATCTCACTCCCCAATAGCAACTAGAGATATTAGGTGCCCAATTCACATTTGCATATCGGGATGATTGTCAAAAAAATTACTCAACCATCAAAAAAGAAAATATTTCAATTGTAATATGCATTTCAAAATTTTAAATTGATTTACTTAATCAAAGGTTTTTACTTCGTATTAATTGTAAATCGACAAAAAAAGTTTTATAAAAAGATATTTAGAACACTGCATCAAAATTTTTTTTTTTTTTTGTGATAACAAAATATGGAAATTATTTTGTGACAAAATTATTTGAGAAAATTTCTCACTTGACGATTTTGGAATAATTTTATTGCGAAAATATTCCCGTAAACTTTTGGAAACAATTTTTATATAGGATTCCCCTTGCGAGGGTTAACCCAAACAAACACACCTAATAGAGCTTTAGTTAAACTCCTTATAGCAGGATTTTGAAAACAACTGAGAGGTTAGTGGGACTACCATCTCACTCTCTAATAGCAACTAGAGATATTTGGTGTCATTCATATAACACATGATAGAATGCCTATTCTTAATGAGATAGGAAACCCAATTTCAGATGCAGTAGCAACCCTCATCCACACAATTAGTTTGCATTTCATAGGTGACATTTCTCATTTAAATGACAAAAATATAGACCTACTTTCAAACCTTAGATGCAAAAAGTTTTCTGATTTTCAAAATTACAAAAACATTTTCTTAACTAGGGTAATGCTCTAAGAAGATTCCAATCAACCATTTTGGAAAGAAAAATTCTTAGGAGGTCTTCCTAACCTTTTAGGATAAAGAGTCAAAAACAAAATAGAAAAACTTTTGGAATTAATTAATTCCCATATAATATATTAACTTATGGACAATTGGTTAGTTTCAC
Organism: Excoecaria agallocha; assembly: GCA_037975025.1. Taxonomy (NCBI): domain Eukaryota; kingdom Viridiplantae; phylum Streptophyta; class Magnoliopsida; order Malpighiales; family Euphorbiaceae; genus Excoecaria; species Excoecaria agallocha. The sequence continues at coordinate 35,373,469 of CM075807.1, read as the reverse complement.
TTAAAAGGATGGTTTAAAAATCTATTAAGATTTAAAACTTTAAAAACATTTGAAATGGGAAATGAAGAAACTAGACAAGGACTAGGATCTTTCTACAAACAATTTGAAATCTCTATAGGAAACCTTGAAAAAATTGTATTTTATATGTAAATAATAGAATTCATATTTATATTTTGATAAAATATTTTTAGATTCTGAGCAAAAATGAACAGGTTGACTTGTGATCTAACTTATTTGAGTAAACTCGTGGGTTAACCTGTTAGTGTAAGCCCTAACCCCAATACATTGTAATAAAACACTTAGTTAATAAAATGAGGCATTTGTTTTATCTTTTGTATTCCTATGCATGTCAATTGATAAAACTATGCAAGAATGTCGTTTCGGTTTAAGTTATCATGTGTGAGGCACATGGATTGTAAGACCTTGAAACAAATGGGACTTCATTCTAAACATCCCTAGTCAGTCATTGTTATGGGAATAACAGTGAATTAAGACTAGTATGCTCTCTCTGATACTATGAGTTCTGTCTTAAGGATCATTAGGACAAGAGTGTCAATCAGAGATCATGGATACATGTAAAAGAACATGGTATCTGGATTCGATCCGCTCATGATAACACTACATGGTACAAGTCATAAGTGTTTCTCATATGTAAGTTTTGTATCGGAGTTCTTAGACATGAAATCTCTATGAAACTTTTTATGAATTACTGTGTACTTTGACATACACCTAACGTGCTCGTAACAGAGTGACAAGTACGGGTATGATTGGGTATGCATTGATTCATGTTAGAGAGCATGAGAGAAGTGAAGGGATTACCCCTCTCGATAAGAGAGAAAATATCACCGGCCACTTGATCAGTGAACTGAAAAGTGTATGGCCATACCGAGATGAAATAATGAGTAATCATTATTTATCTGAGAGTTCAGTGTCACTGGAATATCAAGAAAGGAATTAATATATATAAGGATGACTAGTTCCATGCCTTATATTAATTCTGATATTTAAGGGTAAGGGACTATGCAAAATTGCATTAGGTCACCAAATGCCATATGCATTTTCATTTAATTTGGAATGCTATAATATCTTGCTAGAGAATATATATAGCCTTTGAATTAATTTGTTAATTCATTGCCAACATTAAATGGACCTATAGGATCGCACACAAAGCATTGGGGTTAAAATGTTTAAATTAAGTATTGGGAATTAATTTGGACTTTTAATTAAAGTCAAATTAATGTATGTAATGGGTTATAAAATTGCTATTGGGCTTTGGTCCATGAGAGAGAGAAATTCAGCCCACAAGGTTTAATTTCAATTAATTAATTATCTTGTGTTAATTAAGTTAATTGAGTATTAAAGCCTAAAGGAATTTAAATTAAATTAAATCGCTTATTTATTTAATGAAGTGGCCAAAATTCCAAGAGGGAAATCAAGGAATTTCAGCACATGCTATTTATTTAAATTAAGTGTTTTCATTTAATTAAATAACTTATGTTTTATTTCAAATTTGAATTTAAATTCAAAGGAGTTTAATTCAAAATAGATTACTTATCTTTAGGAAGTGATAGAGTTTGAATTTATTATCTTAGGATAGTTGAATTCAAATCTAAGACTTGCCAAAGGATAAGTATACACATTAAAAGAAATAAAACCCTAGGATATATAAAGAAGTTGGCGTGAAAATAAGCTAAGCCACCTTGCTTTTGGCGTGAATTAATTCTCTCCCTCAAAACAATTCTCTCTTGGCCGAAATACACAAGGAGAAGGATTCTTCCTTGCTTTCTTGTGTTCTTAGGCATTAATAGCACCTTAAAGAAGAACAAGATCAAATCTTGTAGCTTCAAACAATTGCCATTACACAATACTTAAAAGAGAGCTAGCAATCTCTATTTTAAGCCTTCTTTGCAAGTGTGTGTGTGAGGATAGAGGGAGTGGCGTAAAAGGCTGTTCCTTGGCATTGGTGATCAAGATCTAAGGTGGATAGAGGTATCTTAGTTGCTGGTCATCACCAAATTCAAGATTAAAAGGCATCAAAAGTTGTAAGTTTTAAAACCCTAAAAATTGCATGTTTCGATTCTTGTTTTGGATATGTATGGTATGTATGATAAAATTTTTGTTTTTCCGCTGTGCTATCATGATTGTCATACCATGTCATATTCCATCAGTGGTATCAGAGCCTAGACATGTTTATTTTAGAGCTTTAGATGCATGAAAAAATTAATTAAAAATCGTTATTTTGAAAACATGCAAATCTGAAATTTTCTGTTTTGAGTTTTTTGCATTGTTTTGGTGTAAAAATGATTTTAATTGATTAGATAGGTATTATAATTAATATGACATGTTAATATACTGTCCTAAGATGTTATTAGGGCTGGTAATGGTCGGATTTAATTATTTATACCTGATGGTACATGTTAATTATGAAACTAGGTGCTAGTTGGCATGTAAATTGCTAGTTTAACAACTAGTTTTCAAAATTAAATGTAAAAACGTTTTTGGCATGTTTGTAAGTGATATTTAAAGATTAATTATCAGGTCTGGACATATTTTAAATTTGATTTTAATTCTGGTCCATGACAATTTAATTGATTAATTTTAAAATCACTTAAAACTATGACTAGTTTGTGTTTGTTACATGTTTAATCAAGATTGTTTGTTTTGTTTTGATTAAAATGGTAAAAACACATTTAGATCAGATTTGTACAGAATATTAAATCAATATTTATGGACTTATTTAGAATGTTAAATGACTCATAAAATTGATTTAAATGTTTGTGCATTTCATGGCATTACATAAGCATTAAACAACTAGTTTTGTTGTTTGTTTGTTTTTGCATGAATGTCGTGTGTTATTATATGTGCTCTTCATGATTTTATTATTAATTCATGTTAGCACATATTATATGTATTTTTAATGTTTATGGGCTGTATGACATAAAATTAAAAATGGCAAAATTGGAAATTATACTAGAGTTGATTTATAGCATAAATCTAACTAGTTTGTGTTTTGGGCTTTTAAGAGAACTTATTCAATAAGAGGATTTAGTCCATTTGGCTTCGGCCCAGGCTCATCACGGGGTCATCTCTTAAAGGTTCAAGTACACAATTTCCATTAATGGGCTTGGCTAAATTAATTAAAATTGGACTTTGTTTGATCCATGAATGCTATGTATATTTATTTGCTTGTTTGGTGTGATGAATGAATATGCATGGTGCATTCATGGGCCCTGGGTTTTTGTAATTAAATATGGCCTGCGTGCCATTATATTTTATTGTAAAAGTTTCATTTATTTCTTAGAATAGAATTTATTTGAAGACTTTGTAAATCAAGACGAAGCCCACCAGAGTGGAGAAGCCCAACTCGAAGATTCTTATGTAATAGTATAGAATCTTAGTTGTAGGTTTTTGGGCCCATGTTTGTCACGCTTTACTTTATGCAATTATTTATATATGCATGCTATGTATGGATGACAAAGCGTATGCCATGTAAGCCGTAATAAAATGAATCCCTAAAAAAATAGTAATTCACAAAGTTGCCTTCCTAATTCGAAACATGTCAAGGCATCGATCATCGGTCACATAGACTAGGAGTCCTAGATGCGCCCGATTATCTTTGTGAGGCATGGGTTGTGAATGTAGGTTGGACTTATCATGGAAAGGGATGCCCGGACCTAGGCAACTAATAAATGGATTGTGCTATAACATCTTAAGATGTTAGCCCATTTGATCCAAGAGTCATGTACGAGACACGATTGGAGTTTTCCTACCTAAGTAACTTAACTTGTTAGGTGTACAAGCTCAGCTTGACTAATAAGTTGTTGTGAAAAGTGGATCTTGGCCCACATTAAATCACTAGCGCGAATTATTTAAAGGGATATTAATTCGGTTTGTAGGATCATAAATAAGACCTCATTGAATCTTGCTAAATTTTATTGTAGATTGAAAATGGCATCTTCAAATAACAATTTCTCATTGCGATCGGTCCTTGAAAAGGACAAATTAAATTACACCAATTTCATAGACTGGTCTTGAAACTTAAAAATAGTTCTTAAGCAAGAGAAAAAGTCGTATGTTTTGGATGCACCCTTGCCTGAAGAACCAGGAAGGAACACCTCTGCGGTTCAAAAGGAAACTTTTGAGACCAAGAAGAGCGACTCCAACGATGTGACCTGTCTGATGCTGGCCACTATGGTGCCTGACTTGCAAAAGCAATTTATGGACCAAGAGGCTTATGCGATCATGGTGCACCTCAAGGAGATGTTCCAAGAGCAAGCTCGTCACGAAAGGTTCGTGACAACAAAGGCCTTAATTTCTTGCAAGATGGCTGAGGGTACTCCTGTTAGTACCCATGTACTCAAGATGAAAGGGTATCTTGATACTCTTGAGAAGCTTGAGGTACTAGTGCCAAAGGAATTGGCCACTGACTTGATCTTAGGATTGATCCATTTGTGATGAATTATAACATGCATGCAATGAACAAGTCAGTCACTGAGCTTCATGGGATGCTTAAGAATGCTGAAGAGAACATTCGAAAGACCAATCCCGTTCTAATGGTTCAAAAGGGAATTAAGAAGGGACCCGCTAAGGGAAAGGGAAAGGGAAAGGCAAAACCCAAGTCAAGTGGGAGTGCACCTCAGGCCCAATCCAAGCCCAAGGCGCCAAAACTCAAAGAGAGTGAGAGCACTTGCTTCCATTGCAACAAGATAGGGCATTGGAGAAAGAATTGCGCTCTTTTCAAGGAAGAACAAAAGAAGAATGGAGCCAAGGCGTCCAATTCTGGTATTTTTGTTTTTGAAATTAACCTTTCTATTTCTACCACTTGGGTATTGGATACCGGTTGTGGTTCTCACATTTGTTCAAATGTGCAGGGGCTAAGAAATAGGCGGTTACTTGGGAAGAATGAAGTGGACCTCCGTGTGGGGAATGGAGCACGAGTTGCTGCCATGGAGATAGGCGACTATCACCTCACTTTACCTTCCGGACTTTGTATTGTTTTGAATAATTGTTATTATGTGCCTGCTATGAACAGAAACATTATTTCAGTTTCATGTTTGGATAATGATGAATTTGATTTTGTTATTAAAAATGGCAATGCTCATATTCGTCGTCAAGGCATTTCTTATGGTAATGCCATGTTGCAAAATGGCCTTTATATCCTTGATTTACAAAACAAAGAGTCAATATACAATATTAATACAAAGAGGGTTAAATCAAACGAATTGAACCCTACTTACTTTTGGCATTGTCGTTTAGGACATGCAAACGAAAAACGCATTTCAAGACTCCACAAAACTGGAGTGCTTGGGTCATTTGACTTAGAGTCTTATGACACATGCGAGCCATGTTTGCATGGAAAAATGACAAAGAGTCCTTTTAATAAAAAAGGTGAAAGGACTAATGGCTTATTGGAACTAATACATACCGATGTATGTGGACCTTTAAGTACGCATGCCAGAGGTGGTTTTAGCTACTTTGTGACATTCACAGATGACTTCAGTAGATATGGCTATGTCTATCTTATGAAGTACAAGTCCGAAACTTTTGAGAAATTTAAAGAGTTTAAGAACGAAGTAGAAAACCAACTTGGCAAAAGTATAAAAGCCATTCGATCAGATCGAGGTGGCGAATACTTAAGCCAAGAGTTTGATGATCATCTAAAAGAGTGTGGTATTATTTCACAGCTCACTCCTCCTAGAACACCGCAATGGAATGGTGTGTCCGAAAGGAGAAATCGAACTCTGTTGGACATGGTTCGATCTATGATGAGTCAAGCTAATCTTCCTATCTCTTTTTGGGGTTATGCATTAGAAACTGCTGCGTTTCTATTGAACCGTACTCTAACTAAAGCAGTTGAGAAGACACCATACGAGGTATGGACTAGGAAAGAACCCAATATGTCTTTTCTCAAGATTTGGGGCTGTGAAGCACATGTTAAGAAATTAACATCTGACAAACTAGAGTCCAAATCGACTGTCTGCTTGTTTGTGGGTTATCCTAAAGAAACAAAGGAATACTACTTTTACTCATAAGCCAAGAACAAAGTATTTGTTGCTCGCAAGGCTGTTTTCTTGGAAAAGGAGTTCCTTCTCAAGAAAGACAGTGGGAGTAAAGTAGAACTTGGAGAAATTCAAGCGCCACAAACTCCTATAGAGGATGGTTTAGAAATGGGATCAAGTTCACAACCAGTTGTGGAACAAGAACCCATTACACAAGTACCTAGAAGGTCTGGTAGGGTACGTCAGGAAATTGAGAGATATGGATTTCTAATCACTGACAGTGACACTATTGAGTTAGTAGATCGTGAGGATCCTACTACCTACCGAGAAGCTATTGAAAGCCTAGACTCGGATAATTGGCTAGAAGCCATGAAATCCGAGATGCAATCAATGTACGATAACCAGGTTTGGACCTTGGTTGATCCACCAGAAGGTGCTAAGGTAATTGAATGCAAGTGGTTATTCAAACTAAAAGCTGATAAGACCTATAAAGGTAGACTAGTAGCAAAAGGTTTTCGACAAACTCATGGTATAGACTATGACGAGACCTTTTCGCCTGTAGTCATGCTCAAGTCCATTAGGATCTTGCTTGCCATAGCTGCATATCATGATTATGAGATATGGCAAATGGATGTCAAAACTGCTTTCCTCAATGGAAATTTACTTGAGGATGTGTATATGACACAGCCTGAAGGTTTTGTCAATCCCAAACATCCTAAGAAGGTATGCAAGCTTCAAAAATCCATTTATGGATTAAAGCAAGCATCCCGAAGTTGGAATCTTCGTTTTAATGAGGCAGTCAAAGAATTTGACTTCATCAAGAACGAAGATGAGCCTTGTGTGTACAAGAAGGTTAGTGGGAGCATAGTAGTGTTTCTGGTCCTATATGTGGACGACATCCTTCTCATTGGGAATGATATTCCAACATTGCAAAAGGTTAAGCAATGGTTGGGAAAATGTTTCTCAATGAAAGACTTAGGTGAAGTCGAGACAATACTTGGTATTCGAATCTATAGAGATAGATCGAATCGGCTCTTGGGACTAAGTCAAGAAAAGTACATAGACAAAGTACTAAAGCGTTTTAGTATGGGAGACTCAAAGAAAGGGTACATACCTTTGGCTTTGGGAGTTCCTTTGACTAAAGAACAGTGCCCTAAAACCAAAGAGGAAAGGGACAACATGAGTAGAATCCCATATGCATCTGCTATTGGATCTATCATGTACGCTATGTTATGTACTAGATTGGATGTTGCTCATGCACTGAGTATGACCAGTAGGTTTCAGCAAGACCCTGGTGAGAAGCACTGGTCTGCTGTAAAAGGGATTCTAAGGTACCTGTGAAGGACTAAGAATCACTTCTTGGTGTATGGTGGTCAAGAAGAGCTCGTCATACAAGGTTATGCCGATGCTGCTTTTCAGACCAGCACTCAGGATTCTAGATCACAATCTGGGTTTGTTTTTATTTTGAATGGTGGTGCTATCAGCTGGAGAAGCTCAAAGCAAGAAATCGTTGCCGACTCAACTACAGAATCTGAGTATATTGCAGCAAGTGAGGCTGCAAAAGAGGCTGTTTGGATTAAAAATTTCATTAATGGATTAGGAGTGGTCCCAAGCATCCTAGATCTATTAGAAATTTTCTGTGACAATAACGGGGCCATCGCACAGGCCAAGGAGCCCCGGTCACACCAGAAATCCAAACACATACTCAGGAGGTACCACCTGATCAGAGAAATCATTGATCGTGGGGACGTCAAGGTTAGCAAGATAGCAAGTGAAGACAATGTAGCAGATCCTTTGACGAAATAGTTACGTCCAAATCTGCACGAGACTCATTTGAGAGCGTTCGGTCTTAGGGCTATGCCCAATTGGGACTAGTGCTAGTGGGAGATTGTTAGTGTAAGCCCTAGCCCCAATACATTGTAATAAAAAACTTAGTTAATAAAATGAGGCATTTTTTTATCTTTTGTATTCCTATGCATGTCAATTGATAAAACTATCCAAGAATGTCGTTTCGGTTTAAGTTATCATGTGTGAGGCACATGGATTGTAAGACCTTGAAACAAATGGGACTTCATTCTAAACATCCCTAGTCAGTCATTGTTATGGGAATAACAGTGAATTAAGACTAGTATGCTCTCTCTGATACTATGAGTTCTGTCATACGGATCATTAGGACAAGAGTGTCAATCAGAGATCATAGATACATGTAAAAGAACATGGTATCTGGATTCGATCCGCTCATGATAACACTACATGGTACAAGTCATAAGTGTTTCTTATATGTAAGTTTTGTATCGGAGTTCTTAGACCTGAAATCTCTATGAAACTTTTTATGAATTACTGTGTACTTTGACATACACCTAACGTGCTCGTAACAGAGTGACAAGTACGGGTATGATTGGGTATGCATTGATTCATGTTAGAGAGCATGAGAGAAGTGAAGGGATTACCCCTCTCGATAAGAGAGAAAATATCACCGGCCACTTGATCAGTGAACTGAGAAGTGTATGGCCATACCGAGATGAAATAATGAGTAATCATTATTTATCTGAGAGTTCAGTGTCACTGGAATATCAAGAAAGGAATTAATATATATAAGGATGACTAGTTCCATGCCTTATATTAATTCTGATATTTAAGGGTAAGGGACTATGCAAAATTGCATTAGGTCACCAAATGCCATATGCATTTTCATTTAATTTGGAATGCTATAATATCTTGCTAGAGAATATATATAGCCTTTGAATTAATTTGTTAATTCATTGCCAACATTAAATGGACCTATAGGATCGCACACAAAGCATTGGGCTTAAAATGTTTAAATTAAGTATTGGGCATTAATTTGAACTTTTAATTAAAGTCAAATTAATGTATGTAATGGGTTATAAAATTGCTATTGGGCTTTGGTCCATGAAAGAGAGAAATTCAGCCCACAAGGTTTAATTTCAATTAATTAATTATCTTGTGTTAATTAAGTTAATTGAGTATTAAAGCCTAAAGGAATTTAAATTAAATTAAATCACTTATTTATTTAATGAAGTGGCCGAAATTCCAAGAGGGAAATCAAGGAATTTCAGCACATGCTATTTATTTAAATTAAGTGTTTTCATTTAATTAAATGACTTATGTTTTATTTCAAATTTGAATTTAAATTCAAAGGAGTTTAATTCAAAATAGATTACTTATCTTTAGGAAGTGATAGAGTTTGAATTTATTATCTTAGGATAGTTGAATTCAAATCTAAGACTTGCCAAAGGATAAGTATACACATTAAAAGAAATAAAACCCTAGGATATATAAAGAAGTTGGCGTGAAAATAAGCTAAGCCACCTTGCTTTTGGCGTGAATTAATTCTCTCCCTCAAAACAATTCTCTCTTGGCCGAAATACACAAGGAGAAGGATTCTTCCTTGCTTTCTTGTGTTCTTAGGCATTAATAGCACCTTAAAGAAGAACAAGATCAAGTCTTGTAGCTTCAAACAATTGCCATTACACAATACTTAAAAGAGAGCTAGCAATCTCTATTTTAAGCCTTCTTTGCAAGTGTGTGTGTGAGGATAGAGGGAGTGGCGTAAAAGGCTGTTCCTTGGCATTGGTGATCAAGATCTAAGGTGGATAGAGGTATCTTAGTTGCTGGTCATCACCAAATTCAAGATTAAAAGGCATCAAAAGTTGTAAGTTTTAAAACCCTAAAAATTGCATGTTTCAATTCTTGTTTTGGATATGTATGGTATGTATGATAAAATTTTTGTTTTTCCGCTGTGCTATCATGATTATCATACCATGTCATATTCCATCATAACCCATGACTTGCTTTTACCCGCATATGGCCTAATTCATTGACGACTCAACCCAATCCATATTGTATAACAAGACTTGAATATTTATGAGATTAACCACACAATCATCACTCTGATCCCTAAAAAGAGGGAAATATGGAATATATCCCACTTAAGACCAATTAGTTTGTGCAACGAGATCTACAAAGTTATTTCTAAAGTTTTGGCCTTCAAACTTCAACCTTTTCTCCTTGTGCTTATCTCCAACAACCAAAAAAGCTTTCATTAAGGCCACCTAATTTCTAATAATATTCTTGTTGCCCATGAAATTATGCACTTTTTAAAGAATAAAAGATATAGAAATAAGGTTGGTTGGCTTGCAAACTGGATATTAGTAAAGCCTGTGACTCTATAGAATGGGGTTTTCTCCTCTATATGTTTGGTAAATTGGGTTTCCATGATAAATGAATCAAGCGGATTCAAGATTGTATAACTTCAATGTCCTATTCGGTCAAAGTTAATAAGGTTAAACATGGTAACTTCAAACCATCTCGTGAGATTAAACAGCAAGATCTCTGTCCTTCTCTTTCTCTGTTATATGGAAGCTCTCCCTTATAAATTAAACTTGAATGTTGAAGTAGGGATTATTTTTGGGATTCAAATCAATAAAGATTGCCCCACTATTTTTCACCTATTTTTCGTGGATGATATATTCTATTTTATAGGTCATCGGATGAAGAGCTTAACTGCCTCCTTATAATCTTGCAAAATTTTCACAAAGCTAGTGGTTTGGGCATAAACACTAACAAATCTTCCATTTTCTTCAGTCGCAATACCCTCCAAGAATGCAAAAACTCCATTAGCATCCAACTCAACATCCAAAATGTAGGGGGTTAAGACAAATACCTAGGCCTTCCCTCCAATATCTCAAAATATAAAACCATAACTTTTAAGGAGATCGGTAAATGTATTTGGTCTAAGCTTGCTGCTTGGAAAGGCAATATGTTGTCTCAAGCCGATAGAGAAACTTTTCTAAAATCTATGGCCAATGCCTTGCCTATTTTTGCCATGTTATGCTTTAAACTTCCTAGACAACTCTGTAAGATTGTCAGAAATAAATTGGCTAGCATTTGGTGGGCTCAATCCAGTATGAAAGGAAGCAACAATAGGTGTCTTAGCATACTCTATATAAAAACAAGAATGCTAAGGGATTGGACTGAGAGATTTTGAATGCTTCAACCTAACTTTATTAGCAAAATAGGGGTGGAGAATTCCTTAATTTCGTAACACCTTTCTTGTTAAAGTGTTTAAACTAAGGTACTTCAATTATTGTTCTTTCCTTCGAACTCTTAAAGGGTCCAATTCCTCTTAATGGTGGCAGAGTATTATTAGTGCTAGAGGAGTTCTTGAAGTAGGGTTCAAATGGGAAATCCGAAATGGCAACTAAATGAACATTAAAAAAGATAGATAGATGGATCCCTCATACTTTCCCTAACCAATTTTCTATCAAGGATTCTTCCCTTGATGATGTTTTATTGGTTAGCCACCTTATTAATCAAAATGTCAATTCTTAGAATGCAAAATTAGTTAAAGATGTCCTCAAAGATGATGATGCAATCCGGGTTTTCTCTTAACAAGCTGGTGTGGCACTTTTCTTGGGGAGGAGTTTACCAAGTCAAGTCAGGCCACCAAACAGCCAAGAATCTTCTTAATGCCCAAAGAATATCATTGCCCCATCAAATTGATCCTTTTCCATGAAATATTATTTGGAAAAGCTAAAAGCCCCCAGCAAGCTCAAGTCCTTTTGGTGGAGGGCCATGCACTCTAGCCTCCCAATCAATGCTTTTATAAATAACAGATTCCCTACTCATGCTAAAGCTTACCCTTTTATGGTCAAGTAAAAACTTACCATCATTTGTAATTCCATTGGTTTAGACTTGCAGGTATTCAAAATCATCCCTATCTATCTGTCCTCCATCTCTTAGATCCCCAAAAGTCTATCAAAAACCTTTGGTTGGATCTATGCAAAGCACTAAATCATTTGTGAAATGGCCTTGAAAGCATTTGCTTAATTGTATTATCATGCTACCATATCTAGAAAGCCTAGAACAATTTCATCTTTAAAGATGAATTCCATGGCATCAGAAGCATATGGTGTTGTGCCCGAAAACATTAAGAAGAATTTATCCCTAGCTAAGAGATGCTTAGATTCTTTCTTGGAAGTACTTTCTCTCTCTCGATCTGTTCTGAATATTTTCAAATCCTTACAACATGCATCTTTCCAATTAATCCACTTTGATGCAGCCATTAAACAACAATGCTGGTAGTATTGCAACAATCTTACTGAACTCTAATTGTAAAGTCATGTACTGGTTCGTTAAAAAGATCTCTAATTAGCTCTTAACTACTACCCTTGAAGCATGGGCCCTTAAGGAAGGAGTTCAACTTACTTGCCACTCAAATTTTGCCCTCGCCGTCTTCCTTGAAGACTATTGAGGTAGTTAATAGGACTTCACCACCCCTTCCTCATAGCAGTAGTTTTCGAAGATATTAAAAGTCTTTCTAAGGACTTATCGTTGTGTTTCTCTTTTGTTAGTAGGGATCTTAATAGATTAGCTCATTTATTAGCTAAAATTGCTCCTTTCATGAGCTTTTGTTCCAATCTTCATTCCCAATGGGAATTTCTGTCTCAACTTGATTTCATTTAATGAAAGCTTCTTTCAAGTTAAAAGAAAATTTGTCAAAAAGTTGTTTTATTAACAATATCAAGAAAAATAAATGTGACAAGCATTTGGGTTTGTTAAGGACTATTGTGAAACATCAAAATCTGCAAATTGATGAAACTTCAATTTTAAGGTTTACTTATTAGTTTTGCCACTAAATTAAGGTCAGTTTATTATTAGAAAATAATTTCTAAATAGGATGACTTATAAAACTTTTGATATGTAAACTTTGGTTGCCACAAAATTGACAGTAGTACAAGAATGAAGTCAGTGAAATAAATAAATAAATAAATAAATAACAATAATAATATGTGAAGAAAAAATTTATTTTTTACCCATGGCAGCGTCTGACGTGGTAACTAAAATTTAAATAAAAAAATCATCCATTACAATTTGATGGTCTATGGTTTATGTAATGGGCCTACTGGCATTAACAAGTGAAGTTGAAAGGCCGTGAATATATAAGACAAACTCCCACTAAAAGGACAATCCAATTAGGCCCAACTACTCCCCCCAGTTCAAGTATTCGATTTTTTTATTTTAGATTTTTTTTTATTTTAGTTTATTTACAAATACGTATGCACTTTTAAAAAATATTTATATTTATATGTGATTTTTCAAATATAGCCTATATATAATAAATATTGGTTTAATTTTTTAAAATACAATTAATAATTAATTATCTTTTTTTAAGAAAAAACAAATCAATAAAAATATAATACTAAATGAGTTTTTTTAATTTTTATAACAAGAAAGTAAACATTTATTTGTGAATGAATTACGTTAATAATTTTTTTTCTGTATTAGTAATAATTCTCTTATAGGAAAACTTTGCAAAAAGAGACGAAATTATGAGCCACTAAGGTAATCTCAAGCCATGAAAAAAATTATGGTTGAGGGCATATGGGTCATGCTGTAAATTACAGTTGTTGAATGCATGCATTTAATAGGTTGAATTTGATCCATTATTTTCTTTTCACTAAATTTGATAATTAAAAAAAAAAACATTCCACTTGAAGTGATAATTTTCAAATTTCTAAGTGCATCGATTACATTTTTTTTCAAAATATATTAATTATATTGTTTTTATTTATTTTTTCTTGACTTACGTAAAGAAGTAGATGTGATAAATAAATGAATTAGGCAAATTTTGGATTGAATTATAAATGGACAGATCATAAATCGGCCAAAATATATGAATCATAAATAGGCTAATATCCAAATGAATTGAACGGATTTGAGTCAATGCATGAATTTAATGTATATTTTTTAATAAAATATAAAAAAATAAAATATTTCATTAATAATTTAATTTTAAATTATCACTATTTGATTGACCAGAACTTATCATTATTAGATGAAAATGATGGCGGTGATGGTGGCGAAGGTAGCAGCGGCAACAGTGGTAATAACAGCGATAATAGTGATAAAGACTATAATAGTATAAATTAATGGAATATATTGTCTTATACAAAGATAAAGATTTGTGATGTATTATTATATTTAATATATTAGGTATAATATATATTATTTTGTATTTTATTATTCAATTTTAATAACATTGATTCAAATAGAATAAACCTTCGCACAGTTTCAACTTTCAACACTTTATTTGGTGGAACAGTTTCAACACGCTGCCAGGCCTCAAAAACAATAAAAATAAAAAATTAATTTAGCAGAAGAAAACAAAGAAATTTGTCTTAACCCTAGAACTAGAACAATAAAAGCGTTGAAATTTTCAAGATTGGAGAATTTCGAATTCCCAGTCAGTTAATTAAATTTTCCAATAAGACAATGTACAAATAAAAAAAAAATCAAAAAAGCCAAGACAGTGAGGACTACACAAAGATTGTTGGTTATTTCATAAAAAAAAAAAAAAGAATTAAATAAACCCAACCAAAACCATCAATTGGTCAAATTCCAATCAGTGCAGGTTCGTGAAAATGATGGCTCTCGATGGCTGTTTCATTCTTGAACTCTTTATAGTTAATCCATTGTGTCTCAGAGTTGAAAGCAACAGAGGCATGTGCCCGTTTGGCATCTTAAACAGACCCGTTTGGATCTGTTTTAAATGGGTAACTTTTAAATTTGGCTCATTGAACATTTTTTGGATTTTAATTGGATTTGAATCAATTTTTTTAAGCGAACTTGGATGAAATTTTGGGTATGAGCATATTTTGATAGGCTTATAAAGAAATGATAATAATTATTAGGATGAAAATATATAATTGTAGTAAATTGATAAAAGAATATTTTAGTAAATTATAATAAAAATTTTATAGATTTGATTTTAATTAGTGTTTTTTTTTTTAATTTATGTGAAGGCGAAAAGAGTGAAATTGATGGAGTATTTAGGAAAACTTTTAGCTTAAATGTGATTGCATAATTTTTAGGGATTAAAGACTACCAAATCACATTACATAATTATTAATGAGCCAAATCATGAGTTATCCATTAGCTCCCCAATAGCAAACATCTAAAACCTAAGGTTGGCATTAGTGAATCCAATTTGTTCACTTCCATAATAAAATTTTAGGTTTCGTAAGCAACTCTAATTTGACTTGAATTTTGTCAACAACACAGACTGTGAGTTGAGGTGAAGAGATAGACATGTTGCACAAATTCAGACACGCTTTCATATGTCTTTGTGTGCACTCAAAAGACGATTGGCAAGCAATTTTATACACAGTTTAATTACATTATTTTATTTGGTTTTATTTCTTTTTTCGTTTGTGGGAAGGAAAAATAAATTCTGAGCTTCATAACTCATTTTTAAATGCCTTTTATATTTTTCCACTTTTGGTACAAATAATAATAATTTTCAACCCATTTAAGTACTCAATTGATGTAAAAGCCCAAATGTCAATATAATTCTTTATAAATTTATGTTTCATATAAACTTCAAGCGTTTAAATGAATTCAAAATTAAAAATTCATTGAGTTTTAGGATTTTTTTTAAAATAATGTATTTTTTAAAAAAAATTTGGAATTTTATACTACCGTATAATTATTTAGAAATTTAGATTTGTTAGAAATGAACGAGAAATTTGCCAGTTTCTGATGTACATGAACCCTACAGTTTTCATCCATTTATTTTCGTAACAAAAAATTCACCTGAGCCAACGGGACCTAATTAAGCATGCACTTGATTATCCGCTACAATTATACTCTGATGTTTAGAATGCTTTCGGTAAGATTATAGGTTTTTAGTTTTTTATTTTTTTAAAAAATTGTTTTTATATATTTAAAAACCGTATTGTATTTTTTGAATTATTCAAGTATATTTTTTAATTATTCATATATATTATAATGATGATTTTATTGGTGGCAGCAACGGAGGCGATAGTGGCAAAAGTGACGGTGTGGTGACGACAGTAATGGCAGCAACGACGGTGTGGTGGTGGCAACGGCGGGAGTAGTGTTGGTGGTGGTAGTAGTAGCGAGAGTGACGACGATGGTCGTGGTGATAACGGCGGCGGTAGCAGTGATGGTAGTGGTCTGATAGTGATAGCAGCGACGGTCTCGTGATGGTGGTAACAACGATGGTGGTGGTAGTGGCAACGATGTTGGTTGGTGGCAGCAATGGCGGCAGAAGTGGCAATGGTGGCGACAGTGTGGTGGTGGTGGCAGTAGTGGCGGTCGTCTGGTGGTAGTGGCAAAAGTAGTCTAGTAGTGGTGGCAGCAACGATGATAGTGGTGACGACAGCGATGGTGACTGACGGCAGTCCGATGGTGATGGCAATGGCAACAACAATGGCAGTGTGGTGGTAGTATTAATGAGGATAAATTAATTAAATTATTGACAAAAATAAAAACCTAAAAATCACATTTTGAAAATTTTTAATTTTTATTTTTTTGTGTGAAAATCATTTTTTTTAAATTTTAACAAAAACAAATCTACTGAACGGGTTTTAATTTTATTTTTTAAGAAAAAAATCAAAAATTAAAAAACAAAATGCCCCCGAATGCACCCTTAGATTTTGGCTACTATATTTTCTTGTCAACAAAATATTGGATAGACCAATAAAATACTTGAATCAATATTGTTATATTGCATAGAAAAAATATCCGCCAAACCAACTTAAAAGTCTGTAAATGCCGTGGAGCATTCTAATATATATATATATATATATAACCACAAAAAGAAAGAAAGTTATAAAATAAAATGAGCATGTACCTATTAATTGATTCATTAGCAACAAAATTAATCAATTCATTAATATATATTTTTAAAATTATTAACCATTAATCAATCCACTACATTCAGTTAACTAGTTGGCTAATCAATATTTTACGGTCAACTACTAAAATTTATAACATACAATTATAAAAAAAAAATTAATTAAATTTCAAATGTGTAAAATAATTAAAAATAAGAATCACAATACAAACATAATATACTAGCCAAATTCCATGTTCAACAAATAAATAGTTAATATTATAAAATGGATTTGATATTGAAAATTAGCATGCTTAATTTTTACGTCAAATAGATTTTTGAATAAAATTAAATGTTAAAATATATACTCTAAAATATAAAAAATATATATATATATATATATAAAATTAAATATTATTCAGTAAAATATCGATATCAATATACATAATAAAAAATAATATATAAATAGATTAATTAGTTATTCTATATAGATATTACTCTATATAATTAAGAGAAAAACATAATTTAAATATAATTTAAAGTATTATACAAATTTTACGAAAAAAAATTAAGGAAAAAAATAAAAATATAATTTAAATATACTTTAAAGTTTAAAGTATTATTCCATGTAAGTTTTAGAGAGAAATTAAAAAAAATAAGAAAAATTTTTAAGGTATAAAAATAAAAATATAATATATATGAACCAATTAATTATGGATAGGGATGATCACGGGACAGGGTAAGGCTAAGGAGATACTACCCTGTCCAGGGGCTGGGATTCCCCGTCTCCCCACCAGATAGGATTTCAGGAGGAAAATTTTCCCAATCTTCACTCCCGCGAGGATCCCCGCCTCTGCTCAAAAATATTTTTTAAAAAAATCAATTATAATTAAAATATAATATTTAACAATTAATTATAATTAAAATATAATATTTAATAATTAAAAAATCTAAATTCAATTACAAAATCAAATTAATATAAATTTTAATAATTGACAAAATTAAAATTAAATACAATTTAAAACTAAATTATATAAATATTTTTGGCTCAAGACCATATCCACATTTTGATAATAATCAAACCTTAAATAAAATCTAGTGTGAATTCTGTTCTAAGCTAATTCTGTACGATTTTTTATATGTCTTTCTGATAAAAATATCAAATATGAAGATTGTGGAATGGATTCATGAAAACTCAAGTTGAAGAATGCCATTACTGTATAAGAAATTAGGATATTAAAATATAAGATCAAATTGAGGCATAATTTATCTCTTATGTATACATATTTTAAGTCTTAAAATTGCATAAAAATATTTTTAAGTCATAAATTAAGTTTTAGTCAAAACTTGTTTCTTTCAGAAATTATTTTAGAAAATGATTCCTTAGAAATTTATGTCATTAGAAATTAAATTTTCAGAATTCTAAACAGTTTTCTGGTCAAAAATATAATTTGTACTACAGGATAAAATAACGGTTAGTTGAAATCAGAATTGTCGGTTTTGCCCTTCAACAGCTATTTTTGGGATTCAATACTTAAAATCAAGTTTTTAGATATAAATACATGTGTTAAGACCCTTTAGATGATTAGATGTTATTTTGTAAAGAATTTCTACCTCTTAAGAGAAAAAGCTTACTCTTTTAAATCTCACTTTCCACATTTTTACACTTCATCCTTACATATTCTCCTCAATTTGATTATAGCTTTTATTGTAATAACTTGTGAGAAATTATTATTGTGAAAGATTATGAGTTTGGGTTGGCTAGATGTTAGAGAGTATACCCTAAAGCCCATGTAATAAGAATGTATTTCATATGTATGAACTCATATTCTTAATAAAAGGCATCATTCATTTATTAATGCTATGTTTAAATACATGAGTTTGTAAATCTTAAATTAATAAATGAAGTCCTAGATATTATAAACATAGTGCAAAGGCAATCATGAAAGTATTCA
Source organism: Excoecaria agallocha (assembly GCA_037975025.1). Classification (NCBI taxonomy): domain Eukaryota; kingdom Viridiplantae; phylum Streptophyta; class Magnoliopsida; order Malpighiales; family Euphorbiaceae; genus Excoecaria; species Excoecaria agallocha. The sequence goes on along the minus strand of CM075807.1, from coordinate 35,354,855 downwards.
TGATATGAGATATTTATTGCATGCAAATGTGTTAATATCTAAATATCCCTAGTCATAGAATTAACAAGATAGGACATTGTTAATTCGGACAGACTAGCACATATTATGCTTCTTGAATGGTTCAAGCAGTGGTTCTTATAACTGTGATTATGGAAGGTAATCAAAGCTAACATGTGGATGCTTGTTAGAAGAACAAGTTCATTGGAGACCTGCAAAGAGAATCCTCATAAGGATATTAAATCTATGTCAGTGAGGAATCTTTTCATAGCGATTGTGCAAGTATCCTTAGATTTGAGATCACCAAAGTTATCTTAAGTAGCAAGTGGTATACTTTGACTCCATAATTGATTACTTCCAACTGGGGGTAAACATAGTTAGGAAGTTGGGTATATCATGACCTACTTGAAGATAGTTGAGTGATTAACAAAGGATTCACCATCCCAGATTTATTAAGGGAAGTTATCTCGCATGATTCTATAATTACCTTGTTCAGAGAATCTTTAGCCAGAGTAATATGCCAAAATGGATAGAGATCCATGAAGAGCATTTTGGAAACAATGGTTAAATTAATAGAATGTACATAATTAGATTTATATGAGTTGACAGAAATCCATACTTAGAATCTAATTGAGATAAGAGTTGTGAAAGGAGTAATTGTACGGTAACTATTTTTATAGAATGGTATAGTCAAACCACTTGACTTTCCTGACATTTGGATAGTCATGATGTCTAGCTAGAGGCCAATCATGACTTGTATAATAGTGTATCATAAATATCAATAGGGATTGATAAAATGATTTAAAGAAGTTTAAATCATGTGAGTTTTGAATAAAACTCACAATTACATATTATACTGCCAATATGGACAGGAACCCAATAGGTCACACACATATAGAGAAAATGATAAAATGGTAAAATGACAAGGATAATAATATTTGATATTATTATGGGAATAGGGAAGTGAATAAGAGAATAATTAATTAAAGAGTTTAATTAATTATGATCAAGTAAAATTATTCGCAGAACTTTTTAGAAATGTTCTGTAAAATGGACCTAATTGAAATAATATATTTCATAATTAATTATTATTGGACTATAAGTGTTATAGGTCTGATATAATAATTAATAGATCCATTGAAAAAATTAAAAGGGGCCCCAAGAATTGAGGTTGGCATATAAACCCTCCAAAGGAAGGGTTTCACGCCACCTTCTGATAGAAGGTCTTAGAGGCCTGATTCTTGGATCAAAATAAATTAAATATATTTTATAAGTTTTATGGAGCCTACATATTTAATTTGGATGGATTTGGAATTCATTTGAGTGATTAAATCCAAGTATATGCAAAAATGGCCTAGTTTGTGGGTTTTGTGCATAGTTTTTTGTGAAAGAATTTAAATTGGATTTAATTGAGCTCAAATAAATTATTAATAATTTCAAAATTCCAATTAATATTTCTTCAGAAATTTTAAAGAGACCAATCCTATTATGAATTTGGTTTTTTAACCTAACTATAAATATCCAAGTGATGGGATTTTAGGATTAAGTGAACAATTAAGAGAAAAAGATTTTCTCTCATTCTCTAAACCTAGCCGCCACTTCCCCCTTGCTAGCATCAAGGGATTTCAGCCAGCCTTGTATTCCTTCATTGTTGGTTCATTCAATCCTTCTCTAGTGTGGAATACTCATTGGAGGTGTTTAATTTTGGATACTGTGGTTTGCGACAACCCGGTAAGAAGGAAAATCAACTATTTAACAAAAATCAAAGGTGATTTTTATTATTCTCATTAATATGTATATTGTAAATTCATGGCAAGATCATATCTATTGGCTAAAAATTTTAAATTTCTCTTATGTATGAAATGCATGTAACCGATAATTCCCAATACTAGAACCTAAGGAAGAATTCTAGTAAGTGTTTAAATCTTTTACTTTGGAAAAAAGATTGTGGGTAGATATACATAAGTTTGTATGTTGGCTTTGACTCTTGCCCTTAAAAGAGTTAAAAGTGGAAATAAAAGCTCAAAAGTAATTCTTGAGGAGTAGATGTAGGCATTATGGCCAAACCACTATAAATTTCGTATGTGCTCTGCTTTTCTACTCTATTTTTTACCATCTACTATTCTGTCATACATTTTAAAATTTTGTGTTTTTAAAATTCTGTAAAACTTTTTTATGAAATATTCATAACAAATCTAATACACATACTTTTTCAAAATTATATTTAATGTTTATATTGAAAAAGAATTTGCAAAACCTAAGTATACATTTTTCCTTGCATTTTCTACATTTACAATCAAAAATTTGATCTTGCATAAAAACTTTTTTACATTAGAATTTGATTAGAAAATTTCAAGACATCCAATTCACCCCCTTCCCCCCCCCCCCCGCCCTCTTGAGTGTCTTTTGGGATCTACTTTTGGTATCAGAGCGGTTCTATATTTTCTAAGGCTTAATCTCCTTGAATGATCCTAAAAATAGTCGAATCTAGTAGTTCTCTAATTGCTACTCCATTCAAAGAGGGATATTTTATCCATCGTCCTCCAATGATCAGCGGTAAGAATTATCCATTCTGGAAGGTTGTCATGAGGTACTTTATCCAATCTCAAGATATGGATTATTGAAGATGGATATGAGCATCGACAAAAGAAATCTAATGAGGAAGGTGCTGTAGATTCTGCTACAGTACCAAAAACCAAAAAGAGTTCATAAAAGTTGAAAAGAGAAAAGTGCAGCTAAATTATAAAGTTATGAGTATACTTTTCTATTCGCTGCATACTAATGAATTCAACAAAATTTCTGGACGTAATACAGCAAAAGAAATCTAGGACAAGCTACAAGCTACATATGAAGGTACGAATCAACTTAAAAAATACTAGACTTCATGTTTTCATGGTTGATTATGAAGCTTTCAAAATGAAGCCAGAAGAGTCAATTTCTGAGGTAACTAACAGGTATGTTAAATTAACTAATGAAATTAAAGCTCTTGGTAAGAAACTTGATAAACATAATAAAATTGCTAAGCTTGTTAGAGGTCTCACGCCTAGATGGGAAGCAAAGGCATCAATTTTGTTAGATAAGGATCTTAGTACTCTAAATTTTGATAATGTTTGCATATCTCTTATTTCTCATGAGCTTTACACTAAGTCTAAAGATACAGAAAAAGAAAAACACAAAAAATTGAAAGTTATTGCTCTCAAAGTAGAATTTGGATGTGATTATTCTACAGGTGATGATGAGATGGCTTTTATTATAAAGAAATACAAAAAAGGCAAAAATCATACAGAAAATAACACTAAAAATTCTCTGATCATAAGGCAGAAAATTCATCAAAATTTGCTGGAGATGTGGTTTGCTATTAATGCAATAAACCTGGTCACATAAAATCCAAGTGTCCAAATTTGAAAAGAAATGGAAAAGATTAAAAAAGAAAGTTATGAAAGCTACATGGAGTGATAGTGAATATTCAAGCACAAGTGAACCAAAATTAGCAAATTCTGATAATGTTAGTCTGATGACAATTTCTGATCATGAAGAGCAGAATTCTAATTTTGATAAAGAACAAAATGCTGCTAATGACGAAAAACTATCAAAAAATGACTCAGAAAATTCTGAAATAAGTTATTCTAATTCAAATTCTGATTCAAATGAAAATGTTGATAAATAGGAAAGAATGCTTAAATGTTTTGAAAATTTACATCATAAATATCGCATGCTTAAAAAGACGCATATAGAAATAAAAAAGAAATTTAATGCATTATGTGTGGAACATGAAAGTTCTAAAGAAACGAAAATTAAATTAAGAAATGAATATTCTGACTTAGAAGGTAAATTTATCTCTTTGAAAAAAAAAAGCAACGTGAAAGGAAAATAGATTTGTGTATGTAACGAAAATTCTGCTGAAAATCTAGATGCAAAATCTATTCATAAAATTCATACAAGTACATCCAAAAATTATCATAGAAATTACGCCTAGAAAAGGCCTAAGAAATATTTATCTAATAAAATGGTAATTAGCTCTTCTAGTACATGCTTTTATTGCTATAGAAAAGGGAATATTTCAAAATTCTATTATTATAAGAAAAATGCTAATTCTGCCAGTCAGAAATGGATGGTTAAGAATTCTACAAATGTGTTAACTAACCATAAAGGACCCAAGAAAGGTTGGGTACCTAAAAATACTTGATTTCTTTGCATATTTGTCTAAGGAGTGCCAAGATAGAAAGTGGTATATAGATAGTGGCTGCTCTAGGCATATGACATGGGACAAAACTAAGTTTTCTAAACTGAAAAAATCTAAATGTGATTCTATCAATTTTGGTGATGATAGAAAAAGGAAAATCATTAGTATTGGAACCATTGGATCTAATCTAATTATTGAAGATTTCTTCTTTATTGAAGGTCTAAAGTATAATTTATTGAGCATTAATACACTTTGTATAACATTCTTATCACTCCCAACACTATACCGGTGTACCAAGGCCGGAAATTTTTTTTCCAACTTATTCCTTACATCTCATATTCATACACTTAATTATTTTGATAACAATTTGCCGATGACCTATAACTGTTCAATTTACTATGCATTTAATAAAATTTTTGCAATATAATGGTTGTACATAGTACTAGCCCCTAAAACACAAAAAAATTTCACACAGCCTCTCAGAGGCACAACAATCAATAATAACAACCATAATCATTCATTCCATCTCATACATATCCAAAATATAGTTTCACTAATATAACTTCTGTTTAACATTTACATAACCAAAGGTAAAGTTTATATATATACATGCCAAGTTAATGAAAACAAAACTCCTAAAAGAAGTCTTGCAAGTTGTATTCCTGTTTTAGTTCCTAATTTGCTGCACACAGTAAAAACTACGCGCTGAGCATTCAACATGCTTAGTGGTGACTAGTAATCGATATATTTCCTAAACTTATCATCATGATTCTTAAATAATAACATATACAAAAATATTCATAAGTCATTAAATTACTTATAAAAACACCAATTTAACTTTTTCTATAATATTATTCATTTTAGTCGTGTAATTACAAGTTTGCCTTAAAAAGCTTATTTTCGATCTTTGAACTAATAATTGAAGTGTTTTACATTCCTATACACTTATTTTGACATTTATATACAAAAATTACGTTTTAGTTCTTGTTGACTATAAAATTCATGTTTTAGATAATTTAACTATTATCTGACTATTTTATCTTTATTTAAGCAATTCTTACTTAATTTACTTACTTTTTACACTTTTGGAAAAAGAATTGCTATTTTGCTCCTAAACTTTCTTTTCTTTCATTTTAATTCTTTTTCACTCTTTATTCTTACTTTTCATTGTCTTTTTACATTTTTATCAATTTACTTTCATTATGCTCCTAATACAGACCCGGCAAAAAATTTCAGACCAGATACACGGAACATGGACCCCATGGGCCCCACTAAAAGAGAAATGATTTTTAAGAAATCATTCCCATAATACTACACTTTTCACTTTACATTTAAACTATGCAGATCAAAGATCATACCCATAACAAAGTAAGTCGCCATGACTTGCACCGCGGTAAAAGGTATTCCTATGGCTAACCAATTATATCCATAACTAGTTTTTACTGGCAAACTAATTCTAAGGGCACCGTAATAATTAATTTATTAATCTTTTTAGTTCTGAAAAATTCAACGATTGACTTTTTATTTCTTTTTCATTAACTATAATTTAAATTCATTCTAATTCATCTTTTTAGACATTTTTGTGCAATTATTCATTAATAATTCAATTAATTTCATTACACATATTCACATTAAAATTTCAATAAAATCCTAATAATTTCAATAAATTTCAATAAAATTTATTTATGCATTATTTATTATTTATTATCATTTTTCACTAAAATCATCAATTATTTCATAACATTTCACAATTTTCACTATATACATACACAATACATAATCTTAAAAATTCCAAAATAAATTCCAATTATTCAATAAAAATTTATGAATACCATTTATCATTTCTACAATTAATTTAGGCTAACATATATTATTTTCATGCAAAAATTTCATCATTTTCCTTTACTAAGCATTTCGGCCGCCAACATAAGTCTTCCTAAAAAATTTTTCTCTTTCCTTCTTAGCTTCCAATTCATCTTTTTTAAGGTTTAATTTTAATTATCCTAAACAAATTTCATCAATTAATGACTTTAAAATTTTTTCCCTAATTACATAATAGAATTAAATTCATAAACTTAGAAAATGTAAAGATTTGCTAGTCACTTACAATTTTCAATTGATTTAGGAAGCCTAAGCCTCCTTTTTATTACCTTTGTCTCTTGAAAAACTTTCTCCTTCTTCACCACCTACCATGGCCGGTCAATACACCTTAGTGTTCTTTATTTTTTTGTTCTCAAATGAAAAATACAAGCTCATAATCATATTCTACACCTCAAAATCTATGAAAAAATACTAAAGAATCAATTTAAATCACTAAATTTCTCAAGTTCAAACTTACCCATTTTTCTTTCTCTACTTGATTCCTCCACTTTCCTTACTCAAATCAAATAATAGAAGCTATTTTGGTGATCTAGAGAGATGGAACTACAACTCTTAAGTTGAGATTTATGGAGAATTTTGAGTGATTAAGAAGCAAGAGATAGAGAGGGAGGAGAAAAGCTTGGTTCGGCCAAGAGAGGAGAGGAGAGGCTGCTGTATTTTTTTGAAATTTTCTCCAAATATTTGGATTTTATATGTTCTTCTAATGGGCCTAAAATTGGGCCAAACAAATGGGCTTAGCCTAATTAATTCTTAAGGCCCACTTTAGGCCCTTTAAAGCCTAATAAAATTTCTCTCTCTTTCAGCCTTCAAATCACTCCAAAAATAATTTCATCACCCTTATCACATCAAAAATATCTAGCAAGCAAATTTTTGGCTCAATCGAAATCCGTTATCGGTCCAATTCAAACTCATCGGTCCGATTCGACATCTGCCGGTGTCACCAAAAAATTTAATTCTCACTACTAAAATATTCTACATAAAAATTCATGTAAACATACAAAATTTGGCAATTTTTAGAATTCATTTACTATTTTTAATAATTTATGCAAAATCAAGTTCATTTACTACTAAAATATCCTATCAGGAAAATTGACTTGCTGCTTTTTTCGTATTTTTGACCTTTGGAGGTCCATTTGATCTAAATTTCACTTCAAATTTTAATCTCGGACTCCTCATGACCAATACTTTTCGATGATCCAATAAAATATTTTTGACTTTCGAGTGTCCTTTCAAATCCAAAAAGTACTATTCATCATCGGAAAGTACTGTTCATGGCTGACCTGGTGTTGAGGCCATTATACTTTGTAACAAGAAAATAAGAGTTATCTTTGAAGTAGATCATTGTAGAGTAGAAAATATTGAAATGGAAAAATTTATTCTAAAAGGGCAAAGATTTGAAAATATCTATTTGGTTAGCCTAGAAGATATTTAGAAAAGAGAGGCTAAATGTCTAATTTTTAAGAAATATCTAAGTATTTCATGACATAGAAAATTAGGACATGTAAGCTTTTATGCATTAGAAAAGTTGGTTAGAAAAGATTTGGTAAAGGGAATGCCAAAAATGAAGATTGATAAAGATCATATAAGCAAGACATGCCAACTTGGATAAAAAAACTAAAAATTCACACAAATCCAAGAATGAGATTTTCACTAAAAAAGTTTTGGAGCTTCAACACATGGATTTATTTGGACCTATAAGTCCTTTAAGTATTGGTGGAAAAACATATGTATTTAATATAGTGGATGACCACACAAGATACACATGGGTAATATTTCTTGCTCATAAAGATAAGGCATTTGAAGCCCTTAAGAAGTTGAGTAAAAAGATTCAGAATGAAAAAGGATATAAAATCAGAAGCATTAGAAGTGATCATGGAAGAGAATTTGAGAATCAAAAATTTGAAAAATTCTATAACAATTATGAAATAAGTCATACCTTTTTTGCTCCAAGAACACCACAGTAGAATGGTGTTGTAGAAAAAAAGATCAAAACTCTTAAAGAAATGGTCAGAACGATACTAAACAAGAATAACTTGCCAAAGCATTTCCAGGCCAAGGCAATCAACACTGTATGCTACATTTTGAACGAAATTTTGATCAAAACGGTGTTAGAAAAGACTCAATATGATATATGAAAAGGCAGAAAACCAAACATCGGTTACTTCCAACCTTTTAGCTGTAAGTGTTTCATCTTTAATGATAAAAAACCTAGTTAAATTCATGCAAAATTTGACGAGGGTATATTTTTGGGTTATTCTTTAAATTCTAAAGCATATAGAGTTTTTAATAAAAGAACGCATAAAGAAGAAGAATTAATAAATGTTAAATTTGATTTTACTAACATAAATTCTAGAGAAAGGAGTTTTTCTGATGATGAAACATGTTTTGAGAAAGAAAATGACAAAAATCAAAAGAATGATAAAACAGAAAAGTCACCAGATCCAAATGACAGAATTCTTGAACAACATGAAAATGCAAAAAATGAGCTAGAAATTAAAGCAAAAATTGATCCAAAAAATACTATAGAAAATGTAACAGAAATTCAGACAAAACAGCAATCTATGCAACCAACAGAATTGCCGAAAGATTGGAGATTTCACAAGTATCATCCCAAAGAAAATCTTTTAACCAATCCTTCTAAAAGAATGATGACCAAAAGAGCTATACGTGAATATTATGGTAATATTGCTTTTGTCTCTCAACTTGAACCTAAAACGTTCATTGATGCTAAAATGATGATAGTTAGATTATTGTTAAGCAAGAAGAGTTAAATCAGATTGAGCGAAATAAAGTATGAAATTTGGTTCTATCATTAGAAAAAAAATGGGTGTTTAGAAATAAGTTGGATGAGCAAGGTAATGTCGTCTAAAATAAGATCAGATTAGTGGCTCAAGGCTATAATCAAGAAGAAGGTATAGATTTTAATGAAACTTTTGCCCCTGTAGCTAGATTAGAAGCTATTAGAATTCTGTATGGATTTTCAAGTTTCAAAAACTTTAGATTATATCAAATGGATGTTAAAAGTGCTTTCTAAATGGTTTTCTAAATGAAAAATTTTATGTTGAATAACCCCCTGGTTTTGAAAATTCCGAACATCCAGATTTTGTTTATAAACTTAAAAAAGCTTTATATGGTTTGGAACAAGCTCTAAGAGCTTGGTATGAAAGATTAAGTTATTTTCTACTTGCTCATTAATGGAGAAAAAGTAGACAATACTCTTTTTATCAGGCATAAATCATCTCATATTTAATTGTTCAAATATATGTTGATGATATAGTTTTTGGTTGTACTAACATTTCCTTATGTAAAGAATTTGAAGCTATTATGAAAAAAGAATTCAAAATGAGCTTGATGTGTGAGCTAACATTCTTTTTGGGTCTGCAAATTAAGCAATGTTCAGACGGTATTTTTGTCAGTCAAGTGAAATACACGAAATAACTGTTAAAGAAATACAAGATGTCTGATACAAAATCTGTTAGTACACCTATGAGTCCATCTATTAAGTTGGACAAAGATAAGAAAGATAAAAATGTTGAAGAAAAATTATATAGAGGATTGATAGGGTCATTGTTATACCTGACGGCGAGTAGACTAGATATTCACTTCAGTGTATGTCTGTGTGCCCCTTTCAATCAGCTCCAAAAGAGTCCCACTTATCTGTAGTAAAAAGAATTATGAAATATTTACAAGGAACACAAGACTTAGGATTATGGTATCTAAAGAACACTTATTTTAACCTTATTGGATATTCTGATGCTAAATACACTAGATGTAGAATCGACACAAAAAGCACTTTTGGTGCATTTCATTTTCTGGGAAGTTTTTTAATTACTTAGTCAAATAGAAAATAAAATTTTATAGCTCTATCTACTGTAGAGACAGAATATATAGCAGCTAGTGGATGTATAACCCAACTTCTATGGATCAAATAGCAATTGTAAGATCATTAAATAGAATTTGACAAAATTCCAATATTTTGTGACAACACAAGTGCTATAAATCTTACCAAAAATCCTATTCTACTCAAGAGGGAACCACATAGAAATTCATCATCACTTTATTAGAGACCATGTACAATGAGAAGATAATTTGCTAGAATTTATCTTTACAGAACATCAAATAGCAGATATCTTCACAGAGCCTCTAAAAGAAGAAAGATTTTGTCAATTTAGAAGAAAACTTGGAATGGGTACTTCTGAATCTTATTTTTCACTCTAAGGTATGTATCTATTAAATTTCTAAGAGAAAATTTTGTTTAAATATTTTATTTAATTTTTTTTGTGATATTTATCCCTAATCTGCCTAAATTTATTTATTTTTTTAGATGTTTACGTGTTAAAGTGGTTAAAGATATAGTGCAATAGTCAAAATATATGTGAATTGTCTCTGTTAACCCTAAATGTTATGTGTATAGTTTTAAAATTTTATAGGGGCAGTCCTGACCTTTTGGTGTGTTTTGATTTCCTGCTTTTTGGTAACTACAAGTTTGCAGTTTCCCTATGTGTGACGATTATCTGATTCATGCAGACCCCCTTACTTGTCAAATCGTTTCTTTTCATCTCCTTCAATTTTTAATTTAATTTTTTTCGAAAATGATTTCTTAAAAAATTTTATTTAAGTTAAAAATTCATTCATTTGGGATTAAAATCATTATCTTCTTCAAATCCCCAAATTGTTGTTCTCTTCAAAAAATTGCCTCCCATGTTTCTTAAACTTCATTCATCTCCCTCAAAAACCCAAATCGCCGCCATTATAGGACGATCCAAAGCCATCATAAAATGCCATCCTTGCCGGTTCCCATCTCTATCTCCGAAACCCTCTCCTTCTATCCAAGCCGTTTCGATTTCCTTACCGAAGCCCACATCCTCTAGATTTACAAAATCGAAAGTTGCTTCTTCAAAACCCACTGCATCCTTGATATCAAATCACCCTTTGTTGCCATCAAAAGTAACAATATGGGATGAATTGGTCCAATCAGCATCAGATGTTACCCAATACAATGAGAAGAAAAAAAATTCAAATATCGGAGCAACAAGTTTTATCCCGATTTGGCTTGAGAATTTTATATCTCTCGATTTGAGGTTGAGACTGAGAGTTTCAAAGTGGTTTTGAAGGGCTCCATCTATACTGTAAGTCCTTTTTTAATTGCAAAGCTATTTTCGATGCCTTTAACTGGATTTATGTGCACAAGGAACAATACTAAGATACTAGAGTTTGAAGATCTAGATAAAGATAAGTTTTTAAGTAAAATCTCTAGTAATGGGAATGGAGCATCGAAATTCCCTTTAGCATCTAATATGTTGCAACAGTATCGGGTTTTAACAAAATGTATGAGTCAATATATGACACCACGTGCTGGTAATATGTCTTATTTATCTGACTTGTACATAGTCTTTTTGTGGCATTTTCATACCAACAAAGATTTCAATTTACTGTTCTTGATTTTCAATTATATGGTCACTCATTCTGTTAAGAAGAAGAAACCGTATAGTTTAATTTAGACAAAACTGTTTGTGCACTAGAAAACAGTGAATGATGACACTTAGTTTGAGGCTTATAAGGTTGAAAAAATTATTTTTGTGTTTTACAAAGAGCTAGTAAAAGGATTTATTTAGGGAAGCAAAAATTTGTTGAAGTACCTACCAAAAATCCTAGTGGTGAAGCATCCCTAGAGGTGTCTATGATGGAATATGACATGGTATGTACATGATAATCATGCAGCGAAAAAATAATAAAATCGATCATACATACCACGTAATCCATAAACAAGAATCGAAAACATGCAATTTTAGGGTTTTAAAACTTACAACTTTAGATGCACTTCAAGATTTGATTTTGATGATGACCAGCAACTAAGAAGGACTTATTCACCTTAGATATTTACCACCAATGCCAAAGGAACAGCCTTTACGTCACTCTTCTCTATGTTCACACATACAATTGCAAGCAAGGCTTAAAATCAAGATTGCTAGCTCTATATTTAAATATTGTGTAATGGTAATGGATTGAAGCTACAAGATTTGATCTTGTACTTCCTTTTAATTGCTATTGCTGCCCAAGAACACAAGAAAAATAAGGAAGAATCCTTTCTCATTGTGAAATTCGGCCAAGAGTGAGAGAGAGAGAGTTCACACCCTGGGGTTTTATTTTTTCACCAAAAATATATATATCATTTATTTTTTAAGAGTTAAATCCGAAATTAACTACCTAAAAGATAGTTAATTCATCCTCCATCACTTTCTAAAATCAAGTGACAAACATTAAATCAAACTCTTTCAAATTTTAAATTCAAATTAATTTGAAATAATCATAAGACATTTAATCAAATAATATCACTTAATAAGGATATTTACATGTGCCGAAATTCACAAGGAATTTGTCTTTGAATTTCAGCCACTCCATTTTCTATTTAAGTGTTTTACTTTAATTCAAATTCTTTTAGGCTTTAATACTCAATTAACTTAATTAATACAAGATAATTAATTAATTGAAATTAAACCTTGTGGGCCGAATCTCTCTCTCTAATGGACCAAAGTCCATTTAGCAATTTTAATACCCATTACATACATTAATTTAACTTTAATTAAAAGTCCCAAATTAATGCCCAATATTTAATTTAAATATTTTAAGCCCAATGCTTTGTGTGCAATCCTATAGGTCCATTTAATATTGGTAATGAATTAATTCAAATGCAATATATATTCTCTAGCAAGATATTATAGCATTCCAAATTAAATGAAAATGCAAATGGCATTTAGTGACTTAATGCAATTGTGCATAGTCTCTTACCTTTAAATATCATAATTAATATAATGCATGAAATCGGTCATCCTTATATATACTAATTCCTTTCTTGATATTCCAGTGACACTAAACTCTCAGATAAATAATTATTACTCATTATTTCATCTCGGTATGGCCATATACTTCTTAGTTCACTGATAAAGTGGCCGATGATATTTTCTCTCTTATCGAGATAGGTAATCCCTTCACTTCTCTCATGCTCTCTAACATGGATTAGTGCATAACCAAGCATACCCATACTTGTCACCCTGTAATGAGCACGTTAGGTGTATGTCAAAGTACACAGTAATTCATAAAGAGTTTCATAGAGATTTTAGGTCTAAGAACTCCGATGCAAAACTTGCACATGAGAAACACTTATGACTTATACAATGTAGTGTTCTCATGAACGGATCGAATCCAGATACCATGTTCTAAACATGTATCTATGATCTCTAATTGACACTCTTGTCCTTATGATCCGTAAGATAGAACTCATCTTATCAGAGAGAGCATACTAGTCTTAATTCATTTGTTATTCCCATAACAATCACTGACTAGGGATATTTAGAATGAAGTCTCATTTGTTTTAAGGTCTTACAACCATGTGCCTCACACATGATAACTTAAACTGAAATAACAATCTTGGATAGTTCTATCAATTGATATGCACAGGAATACAATAGATAAAATAAATGCCTCATTTATTAACTAAAGTATTTTATTACAATGCATTGGGGCTAGGGCTTACACTAACAATCTAGGAAAGGGAAAGAATTAATGCATGTTGAGTCTTTACATTTAAATGAAAAATTCCAGTTACAAATTGCTTAATTCCTTGCCTGGATGCAAACATCTAAGGGTGTGAAAATTGGTGAGCCGAAAGTGGTAGAATAGGTACAAACATCCGAATTTGTTGGATCTCAGACAATGTCTAACATGCAAAAATTTGAGAAGCAGTCTGAAGATTTCAATTTACTGTTCTTGATTTTCAATTATATGGTCACTCATTCTGTTAAGAAGAAGAAACCGTATAGTTTAATTTAGTCAAAACTGTTTGTGCACTAGAAAACAGTGAATGATGACACTTAGTTTGAGGCTTATAAGGTTGAAAAAATTATTTTTGTGTTTTACAAAGAGCTAGTAAAAGGATTTATTTAGGGAAGCAAAAATTTGTTGAAGTACCTACCAAAAATCCTAGTGGTGAAGCATCCCTAGAGGTGTCTATGATGGAATATGACATGGTATGTACATGATAATCATGCAGCGAAAAAATAATAAAATCGATCATACATACCACGTAATCCATAAACAAGAATCGAAAACATGCAATTTTAGGGTTTTAAAACTTACAACTTTAGATGCACTTCAAGATTTGATTTTGATGATGACCAGCAACTAAGAAGGACTTATTCACCTTAGATATTTACCACCAATGCCAAAGGAACAGCCTTTACGTCACTCTTCTCTATGTTCACACATAAAATTGCAAGCAAGGCTTAAAATCAAGATTGCTAGCTCTATATTTAAATATTGTGTAATGGTAATGGATTGAAGCTACAAGATTTGATCTTGTACTTCCTTTTAATTGCTACTGCTGCCCAAGAACACAAGAAAAATAAGGAAGAATCCTTTCTCATTGTGAAATTCGGCCAAGAGTGAGAGAGAAAGAGTTCACACCCTGGGGTTTTATTTTTTCACCAAAAATATATATATCATTTATTTTTTAAGAGTTAAATCCGAAATTAACTACCTAAAAGATAGTTAATTCATCCTCCATCACTTTCTAAAATCAAGTGACAAACATTAAATCAAACTCTTTCAAATTTTAAATTCAAATTAATTTGAAATAATCATAAGACATTTAATCAAATAATATCACTTAATAAGGATATTTACATGTGCCGAAATTCACAAGGAATTTGTCTTTGAATTTCAGCCACTCCATTTTCTATTTAAGTGTTTTACTTTAATTCAAATTCTTTTAGGCTTTAATACTCAATTAACTTAATTAATACAAGATAATTAATTAATTGAAATTAAACCTTGTGGGCCGAATCTCTCTCTCTAATGGACCAAAGTCCATTTAGCAATTTTAATACCCATTACATACATTAATTTGACTTTAATTAAAAGTCCCAAATTAATGCCCAATATTTAATTTAAATATTTTAAGCCCAATGCTTTGTGTGCGATCCTATAGGTCCATTTAATATTGGTAATGAATTAATTCAAATGCAATATATATTCTCTAGCAAGATATTATAGCATTCCAAATTAAATGAAAATGCAAATGGCATTTAGTGACTTAATGCAATTGTGCATAGTCTCTTACCTTTAAATATCATAATTAATATAAGGCATGAAACCGGTCATCCTTATATATACTAATTCCTTTCTTGATATTCCAGTGACACTAAACTCTCAGATAAATAATTATTACTCATTATTTCATCTCGGTATGGCCATATACTTCTTAGTTCACTGATCAAGTGGCCGATGATATTTTCTCTCTTATTGAGATAGGTAATCCCTTCACTTATCTCATGCTCTCTAACATGGATTAGTGCATAACCAAGCATACCCATACTTGTCACCCTGTAATGAGCACGTTAGGTGTATGTCAAAGTACACAGTAATTCATAAAGAGTTTCATAGAGATTTTAGGTCTAAGAACTCCGATGCAAAACTTGCACATGAGAAACACTTATGACTTATACAATGTAGTGTTCTCATGAACGGATCGAATCCAGATACCATGTTCTAAACATGTATCTATAATCTCTAATTGACACTCTTGTCCTTATGATCCGTAAGATAGAACTCATCTTATCAGAGAGAGCATACTAGTCTTAATTCATTTGTTATTCCCATAACAATCACTGACTAGGGATATTTAGAATGAAGTCTCATTTGTTTCAAGGTCTTACAACCATGTGTCTCACACATGATAACTTAAATTGAAACAACAATCTTGGATAGTTCTATCAATTGATATGCACAGGAATACAATAGATAAAATAAATGCCTCATTTATTAACTAAAGTGTTTTATTACAATGCATTGGGGCTAGGGCTTACACTAACAATCTAGGAAAGGGAAAGAATTAATGCATGTTGAGTCTTTACATTTAAATGAAAAATTCCAGTTACAAATTGCTTAATTCCTTGCCTGGATGCAAACATCTAAGGGTGTGAAAATTGGTGAGCCGAAAGTGGTAGAATAGGTACAAACATCCGAATTTGTTGGATCTCAGACAATGTCTAACATGCAAAAATTTGAGAAGCAGTCTGAAGAGCCTTCAGGACTGAAATCTGATATTGAATATGATAAAAAGTCTACTGAAGAATTAGATGCAAAGTCTAACAGGAATTCTAAAGATAAATTTAACAAAGAGTCTAATGGTCAATCTGGAGAAAAATCTAATAAAGTTTCTAAAAAAGTGTCTAGTGGAGAATCTGATCCGAAGACTAGGGACAAGTTTGAAGAGGATTATGGTCATGAGTCTGATAAAAATTTTGGTAATTCATCTAGTGGTTCTTCTAATGCAAAGTCTTGATCTATAGCTGATGACAAAGTACCTACAAGTCATTTTGCTCCTGCAATTAAAAAATTTTCTAGCTTTAAGACATCAACAACATTTGATGAACATTCAACAGAACCTCCAACAACTTGATCCTTCATTCCTACTATTGATTCCCGGTATGTATTGAATAATTAGAAGCTATCAAAACTCTCATTGCAATTTCAGTCTGCCTCTTCTCTCTTTGGTCAGTTAAGTTAAACTTTTGAGGCTATGGCAGTAGTGATATGTGCTCCTACATCTACTGCTAGTGGTTTCACTAAAGAAAGTGGTAAGTCTTCTTCCTCTGTCAAGGAGCCTACTACTTTACTGTGTCAAAATTCGGCTTGCAATGAGATCTTGAGAGTTAAACTCCATCCTCAACCTGGTCAACCAGGAAGCAGTTCTCTTTCTATGGACATTGACTTACGACTTCTGCCATATTTTTTTACAAACATTTTTTGTGGCTTTTAAGTATGAACCTAAAACATTTGGTTAGGTCTTTTTTCTTGGTACTATTTTTGTTTGTGCTTTGGACATTTTGAATGTTAACTTTATTTTTTACTATGCTTATTTTGGTCTCTCCTTTTTGATTGATGATAAAAAGGGAGAGAAAATTATGTGATTGAATGATATGTTGTTATAATTATATATATTATTGCAAATTATGTTTTTATGCAGAAGTTTGGTATGCTGAATTGTGTTTGCTTTAAGCCTATAATCTATTGCATAGATTATACTCATTTTATTCCTTAATATATACATATATATACAGCATGATATAATTACATATGGGATATATAAATTGATTGTTATAGGTTTTATATTTTGTAAATACCCCCATGCATATATTCAGAGGGGGCTTTTTTAAGACTAACCTAGATAGAATTCCAAGTGAAATTTATTAAGGTTTTGACATCATCAAAAAGGAGGAGATTATTGGCTCAAATCCATATCTATATTTTGATGATAATCAAACTTTAAATAAACTCTAGTGTGAATTCTATTATAAGCTAATTCTGCAAGATTTTTTATGTCTTTCTGATACAAATATCAAAAATGAAAATTATGGAATGGATTCATGAAGACCCAAGTTGAAGAATGCCATTAATGTATAGAAAATTAGGATATTAAAATGTAAGATCAAATTGAGGCATAATTGATCTCTTATACATACATATTCTAAATCTTAAAATTGTATAAAAATATTTTTAAGTCATAAATTAAGTTTTAGTCAAAACTGATTTCTTTCTTAAAATATTTTAAAAAATGGTTCATCAGAAATTTGTGTCATTATAAATTGGATCTTCAGAATTCTGAATAGTTTTCTAGTCGAAAATCTGATTTGCATTACAGGACAAAATAACGGATAGTTGGAGCTAAAATTATCTGTTTTGTCCTTCAACAGCTATAAATGGCTATTTTTGGGATTCAACACTTAAAATCAAGTTTTTAGGGATAAATACAAGTTTTAAGACCCTTTAGATGGTTAGATATCATTTTGAAAAGAATTTCTACCTCTTAAGAGAAAAAAGCATACCCTTTTAAATCTCACTTGCCACAGTCTTGCACTTCATCCTTACATATTCTCTTCAATTTGATTATAGTTTTTATTGTAATAACTTGTGAGGAATTATTATTGTGAAAGATTGTGAGTTTTAGTTAGCTAGAACTTGAGGAAGAATTATAGTAAATATTTAAATCTTTTACTTTGAAAAAAAGATTGTGAGTAGATATACATAGGTTTATATATTGGCTTTGACTCTTATCCTTAAAAAAGTTAAAAGTGAAGAGAAAAGTTCAAAAGTAATTCTTGAGGAGTGGATGTAGGCATTATGGTCAAACCACTATAAATTATGTGTGTGCTCTGCTTTTATACTCTGTTTTTTACCATCTACTATTCTGTCACATTTTGAAAATTTGTGTTTATAAAATTCTCTAAAATGAATTTTCGAAACATTTATAATAAATCTAACACACACATTTTTTTAGAATTATATTTGAAGTTTATATTGAAAAAGAATTTGCAAAAGCTAAGTATACACTTTGTCTTGTATTTTCTACATTTACAGTCAGAAATCTGATTTTGTATAAAATTATGTTACATTAGAATTTGACCAGAAAACTTCAAGACACTCAATTCACACCCTAATTGAGTGTCTTTTGGGACCTACAAATATAATTAAATTTAATTACTAAATTTTGTGGTGAAAAAATTACGAGGCGGAGACTAAAATCTTGATCTCCGTCTCAAATTTTAAATCAAAAAATATTTTTCCTTTGAGCCCACCCCTACAGAGAAAAGTTTTGGAGATTTTTCGTCCCATTAACGGCAGTTCTCCATTGAAAACAAAAATTTTCTGCCACGTGATCATTTTTAATTATGAATTAATAATTAATCAGTACTTAAAAATTAAAATTAATAATATTAAAAATTAAAATCAAAATTAAATTAATTGAACCAGTCAATTAAAAAAATCAATTCGATTTTCAATTTTTTTTTTTAACCGCTACCTCAACATGTATCTTTTTGACTTTTGCTTTTTGAGACCTACTATATTTATGTACATTTCTATGCCTTGAAGAAAGTACGTGAGTTAGATATTAATTTGACAAATTTAGGTATCACATTTCAAATGAAATGCATTATTTAACCTTTATTAGTGGAGAATAATGATGTTCTCAATAAATAATTAACAAATTATTTTGACCATTGGATTTGCTATAACTTTGCCTTAAAAAGAAATTTTAAAAAAATAAAAACAACGTAAAAGCCGAAAGTAACACTCAACTGTCATGTAGGCTTTCCTTATAAAAAAAATAAAAACTAAAAAAATCAATTAGTTTTAAATATCCGACAGTTTAAAAAAAAAAAATATTAGTCGTAGATTTATTGCTAATATATTTTTTTAACTTGATTTTTTCAACACGAGGGATAAAAGAAGTTTAAGAAATTAATTAAATTAATTTTTAGTTGCCCAAAGTTTACACGCATCTTCTCATTGAAATAAATACAATTAAGTAATGCGTGATGGACAACTTGTCAAATTAATTTACTTAATTGTATTTTTGTTTGGTGAGCCGAAATCTACAGAAGCACTTATCACTTTATAATCCTTAAATTAGCGTGCATCGTTAATATATATTATTAAACTGTGCTATAAATCAAAATGCTCCACTAACCAATAATTTTTGTTGCAATAATGTAACTGAGTATCTAAATGTAATTCCACATCATAATCCTACCCCAATTACCCATCTTTGATGGTTGTTAAGTTCCCTTCGGAGCTTCTTTAATCTATTAATAAATAATGCGCCTTGTTATTGATTTTTTTTCCTTTCCACGCGTGGTAATACCACTCATTATAGGAATATGACAGTATGTGGTGTGCATTCATTTTAACTATTTAAATACATGTATGTTATCGATTGAACAATTCAAATAATAGCAAGTGCACACATATATATATATATATATATATTAAACAATTCAAATACGCATATATAATGTACTTACGTTTAAACAGTTAAATTATATACGTGCCACTAATTGAACAGTTTAAATATACGAGTGTACTAGGCTACGATTCATAAGAATGTAACAGCATGCGCCCATTTGCATAGTTTGCGGTGGGACATGCCATCAATCGAACGCGTGCATAGTTTGCTGTGGGACATGCCATCAATCGAAAGGGACGCGTATAGTATTACCACTTCGCCATCATACGGTGTAGCAATTAATTTGGAGGCTTTTTGAAGCGCTTTATGGCGTGAGATGTCTGACCTTACAAAGTGACAGAAAAATTACGTGGCGCACGGCCTTCGCATCGCACAATCCCATCCCCTTCCGCATATTCTTCAGAATGTTCTTTATACCCCTAATTTTTTTTATTATTAATTCAATTGTCTAGGTACTTTTACTGTGGGCCCCTATAATATGTTGCACAATCCATCTAGCAGCCGTCAAGATTTCAAGTTTAGCTTTCAATATCTTATCACTCCTCAACATTTTTATTTGGACTGATCGTAAATTTTATTCTTTTCAAAGTATCTCTATTTTATTTTATTCATTTATTATTGCTCTTATGAAAAACTGATTAAATAATGTTCTTTTTAATTGCATAACTTATTGAAATATATAGAGAGATAATTAATAATTAATTAACTTAATAAGAATTTAACGATTTATTTAGGCATCATGTAACAACCACGTTGAGCAAAACTAGGACCATAACACTTAGTGGAGAAAAATCTGCAACATAAAATCAAATATAAAGGAATTAGTTTCAAATAGTAGTTGGTAGATTTTTAGGAGAAATTCAAAATATTTTCAACGGTTAAATATTTAAAACCATGTGTTAAATATTTAAATATCTTTTAAAATATTTATTGCCTTTTGAAATATCATAAATAATAAAATATTTACAACAAAAAATAGATCCACCTAATTCAACAAATCCTAATAATTTAAGAAAATAAACATTCTAAGAGATTGAAATTTAAACTCTCAACATATGCTAGTCCCACCTAAAATTAATGGACGTTTGGAATGAAATTAGACTTTTAGGTTGAAGCATCTAATTAGTTAACTTAGTAGATGACTACTGGGACGAAAACATGAGTAGCTATGACAAATTATGTCAACAACAAGGGGAAGTTGCAAAAAAGCAAACAATGAGACAGGGATGCAAGCGACAACAACAATTGGAATAGTCGCCCATTCTAATCCATGTTGGAAAATGATAAATAGTGTGGCACTAAAAGCTACCATCATAGTTGTTATAGAAATGAAAAGGGTTCCAAGTCCCATGATTAACTTGTTGGGTAAAGATCGAAGAAAGTCTTCTTCGGCATAACGTGAAGTCAAAATGGAAAGGAAAATGATTAACGTTTTATTTAAGGAATATTTTTTTTTTTCTCTCTTACCCGAATAAACCTGAAAAATGAAAATTCACAAAATCGCTGTATCACAGGGGGGTTGAAAGGAAAGGAGTAGAGGAGCATTCCTCAAGTTGAAGAGAGAGAAGGGGCAAACTCACACGCTCGTTTTCAAGGATTGGGGGACACGCTCGTCTGAAATTTATACTATATTTTTTTAATCAATTATCTATATTTATACATTTATATTAAATTAATCCTATATAGTAATATAATCAATAGAAATAACTTCATTAAAAATTTAAATTAAAAGTAACTACTTAATAATATGAGTCCAATTTTAGAAAAAACTATTTATACTTTATTATCACCCCCAATTATAACATATATATATATATATATATATATATATATATATATATATATATATATATTAAACCATAATAATCCTCTATTATTTTATTTATTAGAAAAAAATATTGCTATATTAGCTTATTATTGTATTAATTTTCTTGTTTTTTCACAATACTACCAAATTAAATTGGACGTTGCACGGCCATTATCTCCTTGATGCATAAAATTATCTCTTTTTTCTTTGTTTTTCTTTTTTTCCCCCCTTTTATGAATGGATAATTAAGTCATTGAGTTCTATTGAAATTAGTAGCCTTCTTAAATATGTTAAGATCCTCTACCGTTCATGGCTTCACGCTGGTATTTTGTACATTTTCTATTTGCGTCCTCTAGTTGGCTTGACAAAGCTTTATTTTGTTGTACTCTAGTCTTGTGTTTATATGCCAATGCTTTTTTGTCATAATTCTTATTTGTTTAGGGTGTATTTGATAAAATTATAAATTTGTAGTTTTTTATTTTTTAAAATTCAAAAACCATTTTCAATTTTTATTATTTATTTTTTTAAAAAATTATTTTATATATTTAAAAATTGTATTATACTTTTTTAATTATTCATTTATATTACGATAATGATTTCGGTGGTGGCGAAACTAGCGGTGTGGTGGTAATGGTGGTGGTAGTAGCAATAGAGATAATGATAGCGGCGGCAGTAGTGGCAATGTTGTGGTGGTGCAGGCGATAGCAGCGATGAAGTAGTGGTAACGATGACAATAGTGGCGGTGTGATGATAGTGACGGTGGTAGTATGGTGGTGGCCGCGATGGCGGCTGGTGGCTTTCTGGTAGTGATGATAGCGGTGGTATGATGGTGGCAACGGCCATGGGTCATGGCAGTGGTGGTAATAATGAAGATAAAATAATTAAATTGTAGACAAAAATAAAATTCTAAAAATTATATTTTGAAAATTTTTAATTTTTATTTTTCGTATGAAAATTACTTTTTTAAATTTTTATAAAAGGTAAAATGAAAAAAAATTCATCAAATATATTTTGATTTTATTTTAAGAAAAAAAAAACTAAAAATCGAGAATAAATTTTTTTCCGACTGAATCCTTAGTTATTTTGTTTTTGTGGTTAATCGGTGATCACTGGTTTTTAAAAGAGAGTACTTGATAAAACCTAATGCTTCTTGAATTCAAAAACCACAACAAACTATTTTTTAAATTTTAATGTGATCATAACGTGTACAAAAATCTTTTGAAATATGTGATAATACAGGTCAGTTTCAATGCGATTATGTTCTAAATATATCATTTCATAATAACAAATAGTTACGTACTACAATTTATGTAAATTCTAATATAGCACTACCAAAGTCTTTTTTAATAAAAACCTTTTTTTATAATATTTTTACAGAGTTTCATTTCCACGTCTTTTTATTATTTTTGTAATTTTATTCATTTATTTCATAATTTTTTATTTTCCTCAAACATATCGTTGAAGAGATTTTTTTTTATTATTTTTTTCTAATATTCTATTCAAATATAATTTTAGGAGCAAGAATAACAAGTCTATCCAATAATAATGCTAAATTAGAAATTTTGTGCTATTCATATTGAGATTGCTAAGTTATTCGATTTCACCATGTAGAATTTTTTAGAATCATTCTTATTTATTCTTTTAATTAGGTGAACAAGTAATTAAGCAGTACAAAGGTCTCTTGGCTCTGTTCAATTGCGTTTACTAGACGCTAGACCTATTGCGATCCTTTATTGTTGGATTATACTCATGGTTGACTCATTGCAATTCGGACTAGTATTCCAATTCAATCTACGTCAAGATGAAATTATCTCTCTCTTATGTTTGGATATTATTGTCTTCTCGAACAGAAAGTTATTGTCTTCAATGAAAAACGTTGTTTTTTGTCTGAAAGGTGGTTATATCTTTTATATAGATAACAAATATAGTGGATTTTTATTTTTTGTTAAAATTATATTTCTCACAACATATTACCGGTATCTATTATTTTTATTAAATAAACTTATAAATATTTTTTAAAATTTTTATCAGTTTCATATATTTTGTGTATTTAAAATCCATCTTACATTACTAATAAAAAGTTAATTTGCATTAAGAAAAATGATGAAGTTGTCTTTGAATTTAATATAAAGAAAAGTTTTTTTTTTCTTAATGCTTAAAATTCAAATATGTTTGTAATAGATGATGATAAATATATATATGCATGATGATGAAGATTTTAATTGAAGTAATTTAATTTTTCCAAACTCATTTCATTCTACTTTAAGGGTCCAGTATTAAAAGTGGAGTATTTTTTTTTATTTAAGCGTAAAATTTATTAATTAAATGTTTTTCATTTTAGGTTATTTTAATATTTTAAATACATTTATAATTTTTTTTATCAATTTTAACAAAATAATTTCATTGCTTATAATGTATTTTAGAGGATTAAAGTGTTTTAATCATTTTTCAATATTTGTGCCCAAGATTCGAGTGGTGGTTTATTTGAGGATACAGGTGAAAGAAATTTTAGCTCTTTGATCAAATATTATTAATGATAATGATGGGTATTCATACAATAGACATAGAATAGGATAAAATTACATAGAAAAAGTCTTATATAGAATAGAAGACAATTACATAGTTACTGGACGACTAATATAGTGTATATAGGGTACGATTACAGACATATACATAGCATAGTAGGAAACATAAAAAGCTCTTTTTTTTTTTAATAATATTTCCCTAACACTAACTCGTAAGTTCGAATTGTTGAGAAACACGTCCAACTTGTCTTCTTACTTGTTGAGAAAAATCGCTAAACAACCAACCGCGAAGCTAGGTTTATTTTTTAATTTTTTTTATTTACATGTATATATATTAAATAAATAATATTTTTTTATTTAAAATTTTATTTTACCCCCTTTATTTTTCTATAAAAATGTTAAAAAAGAGCCTTATAATATTTTTGTCTCCCTTATTTTTCAATCCTAGTTTCGCCACTGTAAACAACTAGTATAAATCTCTCTGAAACTCAAAACGGCAATCCATAAAATCACCAACAGCAATTATAATAGAGAAGAGCCACTAAAGCAGCTGGTACGAACCTCTCTAAAATTCAAAGTGATGACAAAAAAAAACTCCATATCCGAAAACCACAACAAAGTATAGGAAAATATGGTTGGCTGTTGAAACAGCTAGCACAACAAACAAAACAAATAACAAACGATGAAACAACAAGCACAATGAAAACGAAAAACAGCATCACCAGCCTTGATACAGTAAGCGTGCTAAGGGAGTCAAGAGAAGACAACGATATTTTAGGGATCTTGAGGGTTTAATACCATGATAGAAATCTGGATGTTGGTTCAAATATTATTAATGATAATGATGGGCATTTATACAAGAGGATTCGTATACAGAGTATGATACTGAATGACAGGTAAAAGGTACAACAAGTTCATTGTGATCACCTGTAAAAATAGATAAAGGACCGGTGAGTTTTCGAAAAGGAAGCCTCCGACGATCAAGTTAAGATTTATGTGTAAAAGAGTAGAGTTTTTTAAGCAAAAGATTAAGTAAACGTTTAATACCTGTTTTTCCTCTTTTTATATGAGGAGTCAGCACGTTTTCAGAAAATAATGGGAGGAGTTTTTCGTTCTTTTCGGCCACCAACCCATTTTGGCGATTTTCGAGGGAAACATGGGTTAGTGGTGACTGTTTGTCCATCGTGGTAGAGCTATTTTCGGAACACTTTCGTAACCGAACTATGTCTCGGTTGGAGAGCTCAGGGAAGTTGAATCTTTGGTCGGTTCACGGGATCTCCATTGAGCTAGGTGCTCGGATCTATGCGGGACTGTTGGACCGGTCCTTAAGTTCGGTTGTTATCATAAGTTTTCTCCCCAGTGGGCGATATTTATGTCGGCAGTTGGTAGATAAGTACCAAATGGGCCTATCCAATACCGTAAGGTCGAAACTCGTGGTGACCAGGCTGAATGAGCTAGTTGCGATGATTCGAGTCTGAGCTCCTACCGAGCTTTGATCTGGAGTTCGGCGTCAAAGGTCATGTAAAATTGCCTTGTTCTAGTGCAGGGGAGGCTTGCCTCTAAAGCTACCTGGCCACATACGATTGACAAAATGACGTCAGTTTCTCCGTGTGTATTTATTGGAGTGTACTTATGGCTTCCTATTTTATCGTGCGTAACGGCTAGGGGTGCCTCGATTAGGGTGCATCGCCTTAAATGTACTATCCCAAGTTCGGATCGACTGCAACGTGTATGGTCCGGATCCATCATAGTTTTTCTAAATAAACCCCCCTTCTAATCTCGACTAAGCTTTTGCTTTTCATTTTCTGGGTTTACACATTGCTCCTTTCTTTTTCTCCGTAACAATAGCTTTTGTATCCACTATCTGGACTTCAAAATCCATCCTCTCTGCCCATTTTCCTTTCGCTTTTGCCCATTTTCCTTCCTCCCTCTCTCTTTCCTTTGTTCTTTGTTTAATTCTCTTTTGCTTTTCATTTTCTGGGTTTACACATTGCTCCTTTCTTTTTCTCCGCAACAATAGCTTTTGTATGCTATCTGGACTTCAAAATCCATCCTCTCTGCCCATTTTCCTTCCTCCCCTCTTCTTCTTTCCTTTGTTCTTTGTTTAATTCTTTCGTCATGAGCTCGGCCACCGCTTCAAGCGAAAAGGGTGGGGGATAGTGGAGATGCCCCTTCAAGTAGCGTTCCTGGTATGAGCAGGGGATCAACTTCGAAAGAAGAGAGTCGACCCTTCTACTTTAGCCACTCTGCTACCTCCTCCAAAAAGAAGGTTCCAACGTCGATTGTCAAAAGTAGGCAGTATAAGTTCAAAGGTCAAGGAGGAAGATCTCGGTTCACTCTTTGCCCAACTGACATCTGAACCGAACTATGTCGCAAGCAAGCCCAGCACCTCACAAAGGGCGAACACAGAGTTCACAAATAAAAGGAAGACTGTCATTTACGAGGTGTAATTGCTTGCCCCTGACGAGCTTTGAAGTGAGTGTGCTGAGGTACTTCGACATGGCCATAGGATAGCTCTACCCAATGGCTGGCAGACCCTTACCGCTCTTCAAATTTAGGCTGTGGAACAAGGCATAGACTTGACCTTAAACTTTTTTCGAGCAACCCACGTGGTCGATCTTCGACCTGGTACCGAAGACCACAATTACATACAAGCTCGGTCTGGCTATGGGGTTTTGACTAGAAATTCGAAGTCCTTAAAGAAGTGAAAAGATCGGTTCTTCTTGGTGGAAAGAGTGCGGACTGATTTTTAGGTTCAGACAACCTGGGGGAGGTTTACGAACCAAAATGACAGTAATCTATGGCTATATGACGAAGAGGAGCTTATCCTCGCCCGCTAGAGGAAACTAGCCATGGACAAATGGGACTTGAGGAATCTGTTAAATCCTTATAGCTCGGGACCAAAACCCAAAAAAAGAAAAAGTAACATATTATATTCCCTTATTCAATGATACTGATTTTATGTTTTAATTTGCTTTTTTCTTGCAGTTATAAGGAAGATGAATTGAGCTGTCGAGATCATGAGGGCGAAGAGATAGAAGCTCATCGAAGGTTCTTTGAGCGTGCCTCCCGTTATTGAGGAAGCAGTGGCGACTCCCCCTCCCGAGGTTCAGCCAGTGACAACAGTTGCTGAGGTCATTGGGACTCCGATTGTCGAGGCCGAGCTTGCTTCACCCTCCAAGCCTCAAGGCCAAATTGGGAAGGAGCCAAAAGATCTCCGCTCTCTATTAAATGATATATATGAGTTCTGGGAGGATAAGGGGGATAAGTATTCCTCCAACGATCCGGACTTCAACACCTTCGTGCATATTGCTTCCTGCATGCCAAAGAGGTCAATCATCTTACCTCTTTTAGTGTCAAACACTTGGGCGAGCACTTGAAGAAACATAAGGTCGAAGTAAGTAGTTCAAACTTTTAGATGGTGTTGGTTTTATCGGCTATTGCTTGATCTTTTATGTGTTTGGCAGGGATTCCAATTGATTGGAGCCATTATAGCTAAGATGAATGACCTCATGGAAAAGCATCGACGAGCTGATTCAAACTTTGGCGCTCTTCGATCAAAGATGGTTGATACTGAGGAGAAAGCACGAAAGTCTCTAGAGCAAGCCAAGGAGGCCACAAAGAAAGGTAATGAGCTGGAGGCCTCTCTAAATTGAGAGAATGAGTCAAACTCTACTCTTTAGGCTGAGGTCGTGTAGTTCAAGCATAAAGAGGCCGAGTAGGAGAAGAAAGAGGTCGAGGTACTGGCTGAGAAGTGCATGGTGTTTAGTGCCAAGATATCTTCTATTGTAAAAGAAAAATATCCCGAACTCGATCTGTCCTTCCTGGATGATGTATATCCAGATGAGGACTAGCCTCTTGTAATAGCTTTTTTAATTGAATGGAAATTCAAACTATCTTTCTTCTTGTCATGTTTAAGTTTGTGATTCATGTTCGGTTTATTTTCCCAAGAATGTTGGGACAGACAAAATATTCGTGTGTGACGAAGGTGAGTTGTCTCGATCTTTTCCAAATAGCTTTCGATCGCAAAACCAAGCTTAATTAATTAAATAAAAAAACTGCTCGGTAAAAGGGCAATGTAAATAATGAGTGCACTATGATGCATACCTTGCATTCAATACTCCGGTTCAAAGGCTTTGGAATGCCAAACTGGAATGTTCCTTAAGGCTGTGTAGTCAGTGTACTTAGAGCGGTTTGAGGACACAGGCTCAAGGAGGTTGCCTATCTGCCTAGGGCGAGGTTGTTTGATTTATCAACCACAAACATTTTTCACATGGACCAAGAGTTGTGTGGCAGCATTCGCCGAACTCCTTTTTTGGCGTGAATCTGTAGTGGCACGATTAGTTTATCAGGTTATTTGGCGATGTGTGCCGAACTTACTTAGAGAATCAGGCAATTTCGGCGCTGGTGCTGAGCCCCTTTTCATAAGAGTAGTTAGCCTTATATGTTAGCAAGTTTTATGGCGATGTGTGCCGAACTTATTTAAATGATTTTGCGAGCATTGGAGATAATGCCGAGCCCGTGGACACAGGCGTAGTTAGCCTTATATGTGACCAAGTTTGGTGGTGATTTGTGCCAAACTTACTAAAATAATCGGGCGAGTTTTGGTGATAATGCCGAGCCCGTGGACATAGGCGTAGTTAGCCTTATATGTTAGCAAGTTTTGTGACGAATTGTGCCGAACTTACTAGGATGATCAGGCGTGTTTTGGCAATAATAACGAGCTCTTAGACATAGGCGTAGTTAGCCTTATATGTTAACAAGTTTTACGGCGAAGTGTATTGAATTTACTAGGATGATCAGGCGTGTTTTGGCCATAATGCCAAGCTCTTAGACACATCCCGATATAAATTTGTTAAGTACTTTGCACAGAATATGTCATTCATTAAACTTTTGTCCAGTAGGAAGAAACATCTATAGGACTTGTATTTAGGCCAGAATATCATGGCGACAACTTGCAATAGAAATGAAGTAACAATGATAATGACGAAGAAAAATTAAAGATGATTAAAATGAGAATTAGTACAAGGTTCATTATGGCATGAAGAGTGCCTAACTATTAATAGTATGGTTTAAGGTTGAGTCCATTCCAGGAGTGAGAAAGCCGTTTGCCTGCAACATCTTTTAGCCTGTATGCTCCGTTTTGGCTTAATTCTCGGATAATATATGGATCTTCTCAGTTGGGATCCAGCTTGCCTACTCATGTTGCCGTTTGAGCAGACACCACCTTTTCAGTACCAACTGTCCGACCCAGAAAGACTTCGGCTTGATCCTGCAATTGTGATAAGCCGTCATGCACTGCTTGTATGCTGCGAACCATATCTAGGCAAGTTCCCTGCTTTCTTCAAGTCGATCTAAGTTATACAAGAGACCGACGCTGGTCTCTACATTAGGAGAAGATGTTCGGATACCTCGTACTCCTATCTCATAGGGAATGATCGCTTCAGTACCATATGTAAGTGCGAATGATGTTAATCCTATTGCTACCCGGGGTGATATTCGGTACGCCCATAACACATTGTTAAGTTTTTCGGTCCATAAGGCTTTGTCATCTTCAAGATGCTTCTTGAGTCCAGATAAGATAGTTCTATTCGTCACTTCGGTCATTCTATTGGATTGCAAATGATAGACTGAAGTAAAGTTTAACTGATCTTTAGCTCTGAGCAGAAGTTTTTAAAAACCTGACAATCAAACTATTTGCCATTGTTAGTTATAATTGAGTGGGGGATACCGAACCTTGTGATAATGCTTTTATTCAGGAACTTGATGATGTTCGCCGGTGTGATGGTTGAAAGTGGCTCGGCTTCCACCCACTTGGTAAAGTGGTCTACCGCCACTACCAGAAATCGTCGTTGTCCTTTTGCTCGAGGAAAAGGGCCCGGTATATCAATCCCCCACTGGACAAAAGGCCACGAGCTGTGGATCAGCGTCTACTTTGCCGAGCTCTGATGTGGAATGCTGGCAAACCTTTGGCATTTATCGCACCTTTGTACTAGAGCTTTTGCATCAGCCTCTATGATTGGCCAATAATATCCCTATAAGAGAGCTTTTCGAGTTATGGCCTGTGCGCCTTCATGAGCTCCGCAGATTTCTTCATGAATCTCTCTAAGGATATAATCCCCTTCATCATTGCTCACACTTAAAGCCCATGAATTGGAAAAAGACCGCCTGCAAAGCTTTTCATCCATCACGGCATATAAGCTCGATTTTTGAACTACCTTCCTAGCTTGGGCTTGTTCATTTGGCAGAGTTCCTGACATCAAGTATTGGTAAATAGGTAAGCGCCAACCCTCCATTGGCTCCTGTATTTGAACCTAAAAAGTTTCATAGGTTGGACGCTAAATGGTGATGGAAATGATGTTTGCATTATCAACCGGACTGTTGAGACTAGCTTTTTTTGCAAAAGTATCTGCCTCCACATTGTCCGCCCGAGGTATCTGAGTGATCAACCAAGCTCCCCCTTTTTTCTCCAACCTGGCTAACAAGGCAGAAGTTAGCTCTTTGTAGTGGACCATGGAACGATCTTTGGCTTCAAAGTTTCCTTTCAGTTGACTGACCATCAGTTGGAAATCTGAGAATATCTCTAAGATGTCCGACTAGCCATTTGCCACTGCCCTTCCTGACAAGTACCATGTTGGCTAGCCAGTTTGGATAAAATATCTGCCTGATAAAATCGCTTTCCAATAAAGTTGCGATCTCCTGTTCGATGGCCAATTGTCTCTCGGGGGAATGATTTATTTTCTTCTGTTTTACTGGCTTGCATTTTAGTTGAACATTCAATGAGTGAACTATTAAGTCCTTCTTAATCCCCTGGATGTCTGAGGTTCGCCAGGCAATAATATCGACGAACTCCCAAAGTGTTGAGAGTAGAGCTTCTTTCTTTGCCTCAGTCTTTCCAGTCGATATCTGAACATTCGTTCTTAGCTTTAGTTTGACTACCTGTAACACTTCTACCGGCTCTGCCCTTCGTTTCTCCTTCTCTGGTACATCTATTGTGTCCTAGGTCAGGCCCTGATTGGCCCCTCTGAGCATGGTCAAGTACGTCTTTCAAGCAGTCTTTTGATTCCCTCTCAAAATAGCCACTCCATCGTCTGTGGGGATTTTGAGCACAAGGTTTTTTTTATGGAGACACAGGCATCCACCTTGGATAATAGAGGTTGGCCGAATATCACATTGTAAGATAATGGAATATCGACCACCATGAAATCTACTCGACAAGCACATACCACTGAATCGCCTCCGAGCTGTACGGGTAGATTTGCTAGACCTTCTACCCAGACAAGCCTTCCGAACAAACCAATGAGAGGGATGCTAACTTCCTCAAGTCTATGGTCTGACATCCTCAATGCTCTGTATGTTTGGGCTGTTATGAGGTTGATCACATTGCCTGTGTCGACCAATATTCGTTGGACCAAAAAGTCTTGAATGATTGCTTCAACAACTAGAGCATCCGTGTGTGGGTACCAAATATGTGCCCCATCCGCTGCCGAAAACTGAATCATATTTGTGGTCGAGCTCACCTCTCGCAAGATAGACATGACCTCCTTGGCCTTCCTCTTCCGGGAATGATCCCATTGCTCGCCCCTGGCTATTACATGTATGACCTTCGCGGATGTCCGTCCACCACCATTGGCTCTATTTCTGTTCGATTGAGGAGAAGGCGGCCTCTATCTCTTCCTTCTCTCATCTGGCTTGGCGAACCGAGCTAGGGTACCTTTTCGAACCAGGTGTTCAATCTCCCGTTTGAGTTGCCTACACTCCTTGTTCTCATAGCCTTTGTCTCTATGAAAAGCACAGTAAAGGCCCTGATCCCTGTTCGGATCTTTCCTTATGGATCTTGGCCAGTTAACTTACCCATTCTACTTTACCCAATCTAGTATCTGTTCACGAGAGGTAGTAAGGGGAGTGAATCTTTCATCTCTTCGGTTGTCTGAGCGGGGAGTAGTAATTGCATAAGATCGGTTATTCTAGTTGTCTCCTCGGTATTTCTTCTAGTCGGTTTTGCTTGGAGTTCCCCTTTCCGAGCTGCTTTTGCACTTTCACCTCCTTCCTTCTTAGATGCCTATGCTCTATGGGAGGCATGGCGAAGATGCCGAGCCTCATTCATGCAGATGTACTTGTGTGCTTGTGACATGAGCTCAGTAAATTCATTGGGGGGTTTCTTACTTAAGGAGTCACTGAAATTCTGACACCTCATGTTTCAAATTAAGGCGTTAATGGCGACCTCCAGGTTCAGATTCTGTATATCCATGGCCACATCATTAAACTTCTCCACATAAGCCCGCAGTAATTCGCCCCTTTCTTATTGCATGAGGTTCAAATTGGTGGACACTTTGTTTGGACGAATGGCGGCCATAAACTTTGTGACAAACATGTCACTGAACTGCTCGAAGTTCTCTATACAATGCGATGGCAGGTTTTGGAACTAGATCTGGGCTGAGTCTGCCAAGGTTTGGGGAAAAATCTTGCACAAAGCGGAGTCGTCAGCTGTGAGCACCAGCATAGTGTGTTGGAACTGGTCGATATGAGCTCGGGGATCGATGTTCTCACTGTAGGTTTTGAGGTGAGGAAGGAAAATATTGGGAAATGGAGCAGCTAATATTTCACGAGAGAGGGGTGATAAAAAACTGCCTTGTTACTGCAGGGTAGTCCGATTTTGTTGCCTTTGGATTCGGTCGTCCAAGAGGCAGTTAAATTATTCGATAGTCAGGGTGATGGTGGAGTTGGGATTTTGGGATAAGGCTGGTGAGTAGGGTTCCCGAGCAAGAGGCTACGAAGCCCGAGATAGGTTGGTGTTTTGCGAGGGTAAGGACTGGGGTTGAGCTTGAGCTATGATGGCTGATAGTGCAGCAATGAGGGATTAGGCAGTTTGAGGGGTAATGTTAGGAGTAATAGTTGGGATTGCCATGGCTGGAAAAGCAGAGATAGTGTCGTTGGGTTGAGGGAGAAACTGTAGTATTCCTGATGGGGTGGGGTTGGATGTTTGGTTTTCCTGTTGGGAAGTGTTTGGGTTAAGGTCTGGAAAAAGATCTATATTCCATGCTCACCGCACCAAATGATGACAGGTAAAATGCACAACAAATTCCTTAAGAACACCTACAAAATAGACAAAGGACCGGTGGATTTCCGACAAACGAACCTCCGACGGTCAAGTTAGAATTTATGTGTAAAAGAGTAAGAGTTTTTAAGCAAAAGATAAAGTAAACGTTTCATACTTGTTTTTCCTCTTTTTATAGGAGTCAACACGTTTTCAGGAGATAATGGGAGGAGTTTTCTATTCTTTTCGGTCACTAACCCATTTTCGACGAAAACATGGATTAGTGGTAACTGTTTGTCTATTATGGTGGAGCTATTTTCGGAATACATTCGTAACCGAACTAAATCTCGATTGGAGAGGCCGAGGAGTTGAACCTTTCGTCGGTTTATAGGATCTCCATTAAGCTAGGTACTCGATCTATATAGGACCGTTGGACCGATCCACAAGTCCGGTTGCTATCAGATACAATTACATATAAGAAGTTCTACATAATTACAAGACTGTTGACGTGCGTTGAACCTTGAACATGACTACAAACATATACATAGCATAATAGGAAATATAAATATACACAAACTACTTTTTCAATAATAATTCCTTAGCGACATAATTAGTTATTTTTTTATCTAACTATTGTGGTTAATTTTATTTTATTTTTTCTTCATAAAAAAATAAAAAACATTTAAAATGAAAAAGAAATAGTAACATAATTAGTTGTGGTCCTTGTGGACAAGTAAAACTTTTATTTAGTAGTAATGAATTTGTTATTATTTATTCCCCAACAAGGGACAAACTTTTAATCTAATAGATACAAATATCTTTACTAGCTTTTTTTTTTAAATAAAACTTTTTATTGGCTTATTTATTAGGATTTTTTTAAATATATATATTTTTAATTTTTTAGGGGTAAGCATGGACCAGTTAACCAGTTTATGATAAAAAAAATAATCAGTCCATTAATATCAATTTTTTTAAATTATTATATATTAATCAGTCTGTTATATTCGGTTAACCAATTCATTGATTTCGATTTTTAGGTTTGTTTAATCAATATTTTTCGGTTAATTATTAAAATCTATAACATAAAATTATATAAAAAAAGTAGATAAAGTTCAATTCAATAATATGCAAAGTAGTTCAAAATAAAAATTACAAAATAAACATAATTTACTAGTTAAAATTCAGGTTCAACAAATTGATAGCTAATATTATAAAATAAATTTGATATATGTTGAAAATTAACATGTTTCCTTCTAAATCATAAAATTTTGAATAATATTAAATGTTAAAACATAAACTCTAAAGTATAAAAAAATATAATTAGATTTTATTAAGTAAAATATGAACATCAATATATATATATATATATATATATATATATATATATATATATATATAAAATCTATGATTACGTATAAATATTACTATATAATTAAAGATAATGACATTATATAAATTTAGTTTAAAATATTATATAAATTTTATAGAAAAATATAAAAGTTTAAGATATAAAAATAAATATATAATTTAAATATATTTTAAAGAATTGTTTTAAGTAAGTTTTAGAGAGAAAAAAAATAAAAATTTTTAAGATATATATATATATATATATATATATAAATCGGTTAACCGTATACTAGCGATTAACTGATATTTAAAAATTTAAATTGTAATTAAAAATCTAAAATGTAAAAATTAAAAATCGTATTTGAATTTATCGAATCGATTAATTGAAAAAATTGATTTAATTTTGAATTAATTTTATAGTTAATCATATTTTCGATTTTTTTCTCGCCCCAAATACATCTTATTGCATGAAGTTTGCCATTATTTTCTTTATATTAGAAAGAAAAAATAATGCAGCAATTATAATAACTTTGGTTAAGGTATGAATAATGCACACATTATAAACAAACATAATATATATATATATATATATATATATATATATAAAGATGACGGTGGGTTTTGTTACGACACGCATAAAGTAAGCGTGTGCGACGGGTTCATGTCTAACCCAAAACTCTTCATCCTGCCCGCATTTCTTTAACTACATTCTTTTTTGTTTTTTTTGTAAAGATTAATTTTTTTTAATAATTATATTCATTTGAGCGAATTGAAAATAAAATTTTAATTAATTTAAAAAATTAACATACTTTTAACCGTAATAAATATCTGTAAATGGCCTAATACCATAAAAGAAATAAATTGAAATTTATTTTATTTTCAAAAAATAAAAATTTCGTAAATCTTGAATATTTCATTTTTACAACTAGATGGTGTTGAATTCTTCACACAACATATAATAAAACACACGTTTTTTTTAATACACACATTACTGGACTATCCCAAAATTTAATCCCTTTTCTTTCCCGATTAATTATTTTGTGTCCATTTTTTTCTATTTTCCACCCCAGTTAATTAATCCATGCAATAGTTAGTTAAGT
This sequence comes from Excoecaria agallocha, assembly GCA_037975025.1. NCBI lineage: Eukaryota > Viridiplantae > Streptophyta > Magnoliopsida > Malpighiales > Euphorbiaceae > Excoecaria > Excoecaria agallocha. The sequence continues at coordinate 35,319,174 of CM075807.1, read as the reverse complement.
AACGATAAAAGAAAAATTTAGCTAGACATAATTTTTGAGTTTGTTACTGATGAAATTAACAATAGAGCATCAGCTGCCAATTTTAAATTTTTTTATTATTTTCTCATACAACAATTATTATTGACTTAATTAAAGAAAAAAAATTAAAAATAATCGTAGCTACCTTAAAAAAATGAAAGAGTGATTGGCAGTCCCAGCCTGTCCAGCTCCCGAAGTCTGAAATATGCTTTGCCGCCTCCCTTCCAAAACGTCTCTATAAATATTAAAAACCTACAGCCAGCAGGCCACCAGCGAGCAGCGCCACCCCGTTGTTTTGTCTTTTTAAACCAAAGCCCCCACCCTTTCTTTTCTTTCAACTGTCAATAAAACTTTTAAAACCGAACATCCCACGTGATTCCCCAAATATTTTCTTTTATTTTCTCTCTCTTTCTCTCCCAAATATTTCTCATGAAACTAGACCGCACCCCCACAGCCAACTCTCAACCTGAGATGCTCTGCAAAACAATCGAAGTCGCCGTCGTTGACCACCTCGATCTCTTGCTCTCTCCTTCTTCTGCTCTTTTATCATCGCCAGTTGTCTCAGATGACCTCAGCTTCGCTCCTCCTCTAAATTTCGCCATCGTCGATAATGGCATCTTCAGGTCCGGATTTCCTGACTCCGCTAACTTCTCTTTTCTTCAAACTCTTCGTCTCCGCTCTATCATGTAAGTTGTTCTATAGTATATGTAGCCATTTGTGGTTTGGAATTCAGATTCATAGTAATTTAGGGTTTTTGGTTCTGCTGGTGTAGATGTTTATGTCCTGAGCCTTATCCTGAGCTAAACTCGGAGTTCCTTAAGTCCAATGATATTAGGCTTTTTCAGTTTGGGATCGAAGGTTATAAGGTGAGCTAACTTCAGTTCTCTTCTCAAACTTAATCACTTCTGAGCTTTACGTTATAAGCTGAAAGATAATTTCAAGCTCTAGATGGGCTTTTCCTTTTTGGATTTTCAATTTCCCTTTTTCTGTATTGAATAATGCTCCATTTTGATTCAGTGATGGGGCCAATTAATTAGTTGGGTATAGCCATGGAGGTTTTCATATGATGATGTCATGTGCATTATTTTCTTTTTAAAAAAAATTCAATGTTAATCACTACTAATTTGGTTACAGTAATTACACCAGTTTAATTAAATTGCAGTATTTTACGATTTTCAAAAGAGATAGATCCATCCTCTCTTGAAGACTAAAAAGCTTTTATAGTTCTTCAGCACTATCTTCTTTTTTAGCCAATATTTCACTTTCTTGTTGTGCTCAATTTTGTCCTTTTTGTTTTTTGTTCCTTAATTATAGTTTAGTCTTTGTCTTTCTATAGTTCCCCCCCTCTTTTCTTTATTTAACATGTGATGGTCATCTCTCTCTCTCTCTGCATATATACATGTTCCCCAAAAAAAGCTACTATTGGAATTAAATAATGGTAATGGACAAACAGTAAAGTAATATGAAGTAGAAATTGTCGCAGACGGAATCCTTTTGGGATGGCTGACATGTGAACGTGAATTTATTTATTTTCTTTCATCGATTATCAATTAACATGAAGGTTTCTTTTTTCCTTCTTCTTCTTCTTCTTCTTTTCCCCTTTTAATTGTTTCCTTTCTGAGAGGGAATTATCCCGTGAAGTTCTTCAATTGAGTTTGTGACTGATGTATATGCAATTGAAATTTCTAAGTGTGGTGGATTTCTATTATATTATCTCATATAATATGGTATCGGTGACCTTCTCATTTCCTTTTGTAAAATATACCTTGTGTACTTTGCTGCAATCATTTATTTGGTGTTCCGATCACCTGAAACAGTAAATGCACTTGTTTTCGTATAAGTTGAGTCAATGAAATGGAAAATGCCAAATTTATGCACTTCCAAATTTTTATTCTCACTATATATCATAATCTTAATATTTTTTTATCTATACCAGTTCAATTTAAGCAGCATAAGAAAATGTTTTTTCTTTCTTTCTTTATTTTTAACTTCCCCCTATCCATTGGAGCACTGTTTGTTTTGTCAATAAACTTACCAGAAGTTTGGAACGACGCCATTAATTTGCTTAAGTGATTACTTCGGTTTCATGCAATTTGAGAACCCTAATAATGTTCTTTTCCTTTTTTTTCAATTTAATTTGGAAGATTGAGATTAGTTATAGGTGCGATTTGAACCCAAGAATCTGCTCTCAGATTGCCTGCATGTCATCCTGATTTGGATTAGGAGGCATTTTATTTATAAGATTAATGCATTTTTGGTTGATGAAATGAATATGCTATTTTTATGGCAAGCAACATAAGCATGATATTTATTATAGATTATATTTGAATTGGTTTAAATTAAATCCTTTGTGTAATTGTAACTTGAGGCAGGCTTATTGTTGCTACTGTTAAACTAAATGTTCGCATAACTTTTGGTTTCTATTTTCTGCTGGTCTTAAGTAACCCTTTACTTAATCTGCAAAACTGCTTAACATAGATGATGGTTTTGTCTACTTGAACTGGATGGATTTGAGTTCATGTAGATATCTGTATTAGGTGATTTTTATTCATTATTGCTAAAGGGACTGACACTTTCCATGTGTATCTTCTTTCTAATTCCACATTATGTCTTCCTAGCAAGTAATATTGTATTCTTTTTTTTTTTGAAAACAAAAATTCAATGGTTTGTTAATAACTCTAGCCTAGCTTTGTCTTCGGTTAAGAGCACTTCAATATCAGCTTAACTATGCGTCTCAGTAGTTTATTGATGGTACTTTAGTCCTTTGTATCTTGAATATGTGGATTTTGCATGATATCATGTGGAAATTTTGATAGTTAGTGTATCTTACGGGTTGATTTTGTGAGTTTTGATACAAGAAAAATTTAGCTTGACGTGTGAACGGGTTTGCTATATCCCAATGTCCTGTATGTCTAAAAGTTGTTTAGGAAATGATGAACTTCTGAGATTTTAGCTCATTGTATTTTCTAGTACTGTATGTAATTAGGAGCTAATGTATGAAATATGCTTATTTAGCTAATAATCCTCATAGCTTTTTAGCAAGCATTATGAAGTGCATTGAAAGTCAATTTGGATTACAGTTATCTTACAGAATTATTGTTGGGATATTGTGAATGTCAACGACACACCTTGGCTTTAAGACGAAAGTAATTTTAGGATTACTCAATCAACGTTTAAGTTTTTTTATATTGTTATTTTCCTTAAAATGTGACTTTTTAATCCTTAAGTTAGCATCCTATAGGGCGCCAGTCAGAAGTCGTTACTATCACAAGCAGCATGAACCTTATTATTTAATGCGCTCAAAAACATATAAACTAACATAATGACGCAATGGTTAGTCATTTTACTCGCAATAGTTGCACGAGAAATGGAAGAATCCACTTGATAAGAACTGAACTAAAAGAAGATAAGAAAAGAAGAAGACAGAGAGAATTCACAGAAAGAGAAGCTCGAGAGAAGAATTATCTCATTAATTTCCAAAAAAAAACTCCTCAGCATACAATAAAACTCTCCTTATATTTCGGGAGCTTCCTGCACACACATATCATTTCTCTCTTCCGTTATGAAACATGCAAAACAACCATCAACAAAATTAGCGATATTAACGGTAGCATAACCAAAACGCTGCGCAGCTCGTTTAATGATAACACCAAAACGCTGCGTAGCCAGCTCCTTCTTTTATTCTTCAACGATGTCGTTCAGTTTGTATCAATACCCCCCTCTCTGATTTCCTTGTCCACAAGGAAAAAAACTGGAAAACGAAGCTGTAGATCCTGAGCATATTCCCATGTAGCTTCAGCTGGAGACTGACCTTGCCAGTGCACTAAGAATTGAGTAGCAGCTGCATGTTTGCGTTTCACCATTCTCCTGTCTAGTATAGCTCGAGGGTAGAGGGGCGGATTGTTTAAGGTGGGGAAGGTGGGAGATGCGTGTACTGGAGCATGAACTGGTTTCAAGAGGGAGACATGGAAGACATCATGGATTTGAGCTTCAGCTGGTAGGTGTAGTTTATAAGCAACTGCTCCAATCTTGTCTTGGATTTGGAAGGGACCAAAATATTTTGGTTGAAGTTTCTGGTTGCCTTGATGTGCTGAAGTTTGCTTATAGGGCTGGAACTTGACATAAACCCAATCCCCAATCTGAAAGTTTCTGTCACTTCTATGTTTATCAGCCATATGTTTCATTCTAAGCTGAGCTTTCTGGAGATGGTGCTGCAATAAATTGATGGCACGTTCCTTGTCTTGAAGGTAAGAGTCCACTGCTCCTATAGGAGAATCACGTGGAAAGTATGGAACATGTAGTGGTGGGGCATAACCATAAAGAGCCACAAAGGGAGTCGTTTGAATGCTAGTGTGGTGAGATGTGTTATACCAAAACTCAGCCAATGGAAGCCACTGGCACCACGTATGGGGCATATCTCCAGCCATGCAACGAAGGTATGCTTCCAAGCACCTGTTCACCACCTCAGTCTGGCCATCCGTTTGTGGGTGATAGGCAGTTGATAACTGTAACTCCACTCCTTGCAAAGTAAACAGCTTCTTCCAGAATTTGCTAACAAAGGTAGCTCCCCTGTCACTAGTGATAGTTTGTGGCATGCCATGGAGTTTGTAAATGTGCTCAAGAAAGACTTGTGCAATGGTATGAACTGAGAAAGGGTGAGTTAAGGAAACAAAATGGGCATACTTTGTTAGTCTATCAACCACCACCAATATAGCTGATTTGCCCTGGGATTTTGGAAGACCTTCTATAAAATCCATAGTAATGTGAGTGAAAACCCCTGTTGGCACTGGAAGAGGTTGCAGCAAACCTGGGGTGGCGACATTCTCTGGTTTGTATTGCTGGCAAATGGAGCAGCTTCGAACATAGTTGCGGACATCCTTCCATAACCCTTTCCAATACACCATAGAAGCCAGTTTCTTTGCTGTTACCGTGACACCAGAGTGTCCTCCTAAAGCCGAATCATGGTAAAGCCTTAACAACTTGGCTTTCAAGGCTGGGACATTACCAACTACAAGCCTACCTTGGTTGGTGAGTTTTTGCTGTCGCCAAACATAGCGAGGATGGGCAGCTGCATCTTGTTCCTTGGCTGTGATAATATTGTTTAAGGTAGGGTCAGTGGTCCATGAGGCTTCGATTTCATTTATTAACTCAGAAGGCAAAATGGTTGTTGTGCACTGGAGCAACTCTGATTCAGGTAGACGTGACAAGGCATCAGCTGCAGCATTCTCTTTTCCCTTCTTATAAACAATCTCATAATCAAATTGCATAAGTTTAGCTACCCACGCCTGCTGCGAAGGAGTTGTGATTCGTTGATCCAGCAGATGTTTTAAACTTTGATGATCCGTTTTAATGATAAAGTGCTGATTAGTAAGGTAAGGTTCCCATTTCTTGATGGCTAATAAAATTGCCAGCATTTCCTTTTCGTAGATGGAAAGAAGCTGGTTGCGTGGTGAAAGAGCCTTGCTAATGAAGGCAATTGGGTGTCCTTGCTGCATGAGAACAGCTCCAATGCCCGACCCCGAAGCATCAGTTTCAATCAAAAATGGCTTGTTGGGGATGGGCATAGCCAAGACGGGTGATGACACCATGGCTTGTTTAAGCTGCTCAAAAGCAATTTGAGCCTCCTGTCCCCATTGGAATGCACTTTTCTTCAAGAGTTCTGTTAGTGGTTTGGCAATGTGTCCATAACCCTTAACAAACCTCCGATAATACCCTGTCAGTCCTAGGAACCCCCGTAGCTGCTTGAGAGTTCTTGGAACGGGCCATTCTTGGACTGCTTGAATTTTCTGTGGATCAGTCTTTACTCCCTCTGGTGTGATAATGTGACCAAGATACTCCACCTGTGTACACCCGAACAAGCATTTACTTTCCTTAGCAAGAAGCTTATTGGACTCCAGTAATTCGAAAACCAGCTGAAGATGCTGCAGATGCTCCTGTTTTGATTTGCTGTACACCAATATATCATCAAAAAAAACTAGCACAAACTTCCTCAAGTAAGGTCTGAAGATGGTGTTCATTAAGTTTTGGAATGTGGAAGGGGCATTGGTTAAGCCAAAAGGCATAACCAAGAACTCATAATGCCCATCATGAGTCTTGAAAGCTGTCTTCTCAACTGAGTCTGGGTGCATCCGAATTTGCCAATAACCAGACCTCAAATCAATTTTAGAAAAAACTACTGATCCCCCCAATTCGTCCAGAAGTTCTTCAATCACAGGGATGGGGTATTTATCCTTAACCGTGATAGCATTTAAGGCCCTATAATCAATGCACATGCGCCAACTTCCATCCTTCTTTTTCACTAACACCACAGGACTGGCATATGGGCTGTGGCTGGTTCTTATCACTCCTGTTTCCAGCATCTCTTGAGTCAGCTTCTCCACCACATCTTTTTGTAGGGCCCCATGTCTATAGGGTCGTAGGTTAACCGGCTGCACTCCCTCCTGCAAGATAATTTGGTGATCATGAGGTCTTGGAGGTGGAAGACCTTCAGGCTCCTTAAAAAGGAACTTATACTGTTCCAACAATTCTTTTAACTGATGCCAACCATCGTTCGTCTTCTTGGCGTGCACTTCAAACAGTGCTGCAAGTGGATGCTCCTGAACTTGCATAAGCAAATGAACCGAAGCTAGCTGATGGCTTTTAGTTAGCAATTTACTAAGCTGACCCTTATCAACAACTGTCAATCCCTTGGTTTGTTCTCCATGCAACACCAACTGTTGACCGTTAACCCAAAAAGTCATCCTCAACTCGCTAAAGTTCCAGAGAATGTCGCCTAAGGTAGCCAACCATTGTGTTCCCAGAATCAAGTCATAATTAGTGAGAGGTAGGGTGTAAACATCACTCACAAAACGTTGGCCCTGCACTCTCCATTCAAAGGCTGAACACATGGAAGGGCACTGCAAGCTTTGGCCATTCGCAACTGTTATTTGTATGCCATTTACTGGCTGTAGCTTGCATTTTAATCTCCTAGCAGTCTCCTCACTCAAGAAGTTGTGTGTGCTACCCGAATCAACAAGGATGAACAATTTCTTATTGTTATGTACCCCTACCAGCCTCATAGTTTTAGATCCAGTGGACCCATGTAATGCATGTAATGACAGCTGCATTAACTTTGGTTCCTCAACTACAATGTCATCTTCTACCATCTGCTCTTCCTCTTGCCCGTCTCCAGTGTCAACATGCAACTGCAGTACAAAGGCTTGCCTGGACTTGCATCGGTGGCCAGGAGCAAATTTCTCATTACACCAAAAGCAGAGTCCCTTTGCCCGTTTTTCATCAAGGTCTTTATGAGTCATGTGTTTGGAATTTCTCACAGGTTGATAAGGCAGTTTAGGAACGTTGGGTGTGGACAACAAGCCTGTCTGATTCGGATTCCTTTGGTAAGTGGGTGTGTAAGGTGTTTGGAAGGAATGGGCAGAAAGGTTTCTGTAGGAATTAGATGGTAGATTGGGTGGGCCTGGTGTTTTAGTGGTTGGTTTGGGTTGGCCTTTAATGGCAGCCACTGTAAGTTCCTGTAATTTGGCTAGGGAGTAAGCTTCATTTAAGGTCTTGGGCTTAAACATCCTCACAACATTGCCCAGCTCATCAACCAATCCCGATAGAAAAAAACTAATGGCTTGGTCCTCTCTGATCTCAGCTCTAGGATATTTCTCATCAAAAGCATCCAAATAGTCTTGCAGAGAACTTACCTGCCTCAAATTTCTTAGATCTGCAAGGGGGTCATCATAAGCGTGTGCTCCAAATCTGGAACTTAGGGCTTTTACATAATCTTCCCATGCTACTGGTACTCCTTCTTTTGCCTTGATGAAGCCTTGATGCCATTGGATGGCTTTCCCATCCAGATGCAGTGCTGCAATCTTCACCCAGTTATCCCTATGAGTTCCATCAACGTCAAAAAAATATTCTGCTCTGAGAAGCCAATTGGTGAGCTCCTCGCCATTAAAACGGGGAAATTCAAGCTTGGTAGACCGTCCCCATGCTTGCCCACTGTTCAGGTTGTTTCTTGAAGGTTCTACATCCATGGTCTCTGCTCCCCTGTTTTTTGCCAATACCTCCGTATTCTGAAGACTTAGTCCTCCAATCAAACTCCTGATTTCTTCTATGGAATCCTTCAACAGCTGCTGCTGTCGCTTCTCAGATTCCTGCACCATCAATGCAAGTTCTCGCTTGAGTTCCTGAGCTCTGGTGTTATCCGCCATGGCCAGAGGATCGTAGGCTCTGATACCAAAATGATAAGAACTGAACTAAAAGAAGATAAGAAAAGAAGAAGACAGAGAGAATTCACAGAAAGAGAAGCTCGAGAGAAGAATTATCTCATTAATTTCCAAAAAAAAACTCCTCAGCATACAATAAAACTCTCCTTATATTTCGGGAGCTTCCTGCACACACATATCATTTCTCTCTTCCGTTATGAAACATGCAAAACAACAACCATCAACAAAATTAGCGATATTAACGGTAGCATAACCAAAACGCTGCGTAGCTCGTTTAATGATAACACCAAAACGCTGCGTAGCCAGCTCCTTCTTTTATTCTTCAACGATGTCGTTCAGTTTGTATCACCACTTCACTGATTTTGATTATTTATTTGTACTCGTGGACTGGTCAATAAGTATTAGTTGGGTATTGTTTGAACCATCTTGGTAAAAAAGTTATTCATGAGCTATTAGTATTATACATAGCATAATTTTGAGTGAATTGACGGAACACCATCGTGGTAGTGGATGTCTTGAATAGAAGAGAGACATAATAATTGTGAATCAGTACAAAGGAAACAGCTGGAGGTGGTATAGGAACCATACAAGAAAACGCTTAGCCGAGAATTGTTATCAGCAATAGGAATATGATACTAAACGTATGAAGGATGGAGTTTGGTTAAGCGAAAGTTTATTTTCATGAGCATGAATATGCTATTGTGCTGGCCATTATGAAACAGAAAAATGATAATCTATACTGATCCCACGGGTCGCCGAATAATGCATAAGACAATGAATAGGAAGCCTCATGGGAAAATGAGTCCGGATGAATTAATTCTGAATCGATCCTTATCCACATGCTTTTTTTGCATCACGTAATCTGGAGGATAATTATTTGTTTTATGGGGAAAAAAATAATAATGGTTAATCTTGATTCTTATTGCTTTCCTGATTGGTTTGTTTTTGTATCCAGGAAGGTTTTGTAAATATCCCTGAGGATCCCATACGTGAAGCACTAAAAGTTGTCCTTGGTAATATATATGAACCAGAATAAGTTGGTCAATTTCTGTGTAGATTAAGTCGTTAGTTTGAGATGACTGTATGCACTGATTAATACTCATTTCCAATGTAGATGTGAGGAATCACCCAGTTTTGATACATTGTAAACGAGGGAAGGTATGTGCAGTATTAATATTTTAGAATTTCATACATAAGTCCAAATTGAACGCCTGCTAAATTATACTAGTGGTTTTCTTTTTCTCCAGCACCGAACTGGTTGTGTTGTAGGTTGCTTGAGAAAATTGCAAAGATGGTGCCTATCATCAATCTTTGACGAGTACAATCGGTTCGCAGCTGCAAAAGCCAGAGTTTCGGATCAAAGGTTCATGGAGTTGTTTGACATTTCTACCTTAAAGAATATACCAATGTCATTTTCATGCTTGAAGAGATGAATTTGCTGGATCAATTTGCTGCGGCAAGAGGAATAATTCTTTTTTTCCTTCTTGAGGAATAATCCTTAATTCATAAATACTTAGATGTTTCAAGGTTTCACAAACATGAATCAAGACTGATGCTCTTCTATTCTCTAGTCGTTCTGGCGTATATTTATAAGAAAACGCATAGCGGCTAGAAAGGATTTATATATAAGTATTGACTACCAACCAACTTAAATGTATGGATAGTCATGAAGTAATTAGTTTCCATGAATGGGCAGTGCTACTCATTGGGTGAACATGTCATGTCTATTCCAACTTAATTGTGTATATTGGATGAAGTTTCACTTGCTTTCTTATTGGCTGTCAATTGAGTGCGGTTTTTATGGTTTCAGGTTTATTCATTCGGATAAAACTGCCTCATACTGCTTCTTCAAGGAGTTTACAAGTCGTTTTCGAATTCTCTGAAGCTATACATGGCAAATGCTCCTGGTTTCAAATGGTATCAAAATCGCTGGCTTTTCTCAGTTTTATGCAAGTATTAGATTTCGGGCGTAAATTGAGGCTGAGGAAAAGATTTGATAAAGCATTATTCTAATGTTATGCAAAATTACTGGTGGTAAAGCACCCCCAAAAAAATAAATAAATAAAAAGAATGATCTATTTATGCATCATTTTTTTCTTTTTTGAGAAAGGAAGAAAAAGATCACGAATCAGTTATTAGAAGGAAAACGAAACCATAAGAACTTTATAAATTAGAATACTAACCTAATAAGTAATAAATAACGAGTGATTTTCTTTGATTATACCGATCGATTGATACTCAATTCCACCGACAGAATGTTTAATTTGAAAGACACTTCATTATTATAATGTGACTTTAACTGTTGTATTTTAAAAAATCAATGGTAGTTCAAGAGCATGTTAGTGAAGCAGTTTTAGAATTAATTGAACAATAATCAAATTCATTACAAGGTGAGTAAGTTGTACGCAGAATCTCTTAGAAGGTCTACTCGACAACGTCAAGGACCAAATAGTATAATTTAATGGTGCAGGATGAGTAAAATGAGGTTGATCAGTGATGACAGGTGGGAGAAGTTACAAATCCCAAAAGATCACCTGCAAAAAGAAATAAATGACTCGTTGATTTTTGATTAAGGAGTTTTCGACGGTCAAGTTAGAATTTTTGATAATAAGAATGTATTAGTTTGAAAAGTAGATTTCAGGCCTTATTTTACTCGTTTTTCCAATTTTTATAGGCGTGATTTCCATCATTTTTAGAAAGTGAAATGAAATTCCACTTCTCTAGGCCACTCTTCCCACTACTCATATTGTTGGGGAGACGTGGAGGCAGAATAACTGTCTTATCCTGTCGTGGCAGTTACCTTTTCAGCTATTGGCCGAACTGTGGATGGGTTCCTTAGAGTTCAGTTGATCCGATCTCTTGATTGGTAAAAGTTTGTCCGAACTCCGTTAGCTTATCTAGCTCCTAGTCCGAACTCTGTCAGCTTACTTAGCTCTTAGTCTTAGCTCCCAGTCCGAACTCCGTCAGCTTACTTAGCTTCCAATCCGAACTCTGTCAGCTTACCTAGCTCCTAGCCCGAACTGTTCGGGCTATTAGCTAGATCCTGTTATCATAAGTCCCTCCCCTAGTGTGTGACATTTATGTTAGCAACGTTGGAGGTACCATTTTTATATGGGTTGCTCTGCAGCACATACAGTCGTGATAAGCTATTCATCTAAGTGGCTTAATTAGCCTTTATAGCTTGCATGACGAAATTGTCTGTGCGCTTAATTGTGGTGTTCGTGATGAACATATCTGACTGAGCTAAAGAGGACTGATGGCGAATATGCTTAGTGGGCATTTAAAGTCATGGTGAACAAGCCTAGTGAGCTCTTAACCTCTGCTTGTGGTAAAAATGCCTGGTGAGCTTAAGACGAACTGCTCGTGGTGAACATGCCAGGTGAGCTTAGGATGAAAACTGTTCGTGACGAACATGCTAGGTGAGCTTAAAAGGAACTTGTAACACCCCAATGACGAACATGCTAGGTGAGCTTAAAAGGAACTTGTAAAACCCCAATTATTGCATTTGACATGCATGACATGTTATAGAGCATGATTAGTCGTCTTGAATCAAGTTTCAAGATCATCGAGATTGAGTAAGATAGAAATTTAGAAAGAATGCATAGGTAAACGTGCCCAAGCCGGGAAACCCCGGGACGGGAGATCCAATGGACAGTGTAAGTTTAATATAAAATACGGAAGTACATATAAAAGGGAGTCTAATGGTACAATTTGAGTAAAAAGTGAGGTCAAATAGATCTCCAAAAAGGTAAAAGAAGAAAATTTCACGGTTTGGCGTAAGTTTGATCAAAAATTTGACTGACCATTAGGAGGCCTTAGAGATCTCCAATTGACTTCAAATTTAACATACATGCTATAAATAGTGTAGTGACACCCAGGGAACTAAAAAATAACCATTCTAGCAGTTCTGGAATTTAGAATTTCAGAGTGATTGCGTAGGCCGCCGAAGCTAAAAGTATATTGAAACGATGTCAAAATGAGATAAAATTTTTACCATATATTCTAATATATGTAGTGACACTCGGGACAACATTTCAGGACAATCCGATATCGGGATCAAAAATTCATATTTCGGGGCGCAAAACCAAAATCGGGTTATTTGGGGGGTCAAATCCGAAAATTTGACCATGAAATTTTATATGAATTGCTAATTTTGGATAATGATCATGTGTGTCTGATATCAAGTTGGTAGGGTGAACCTAAGTGTCTAAGTGAGTGACAAGTGGCTAATTTTAAAGCCATTGGATTCACTAGTAAATGAGTGAATCTTGGCCAGCCATTTGGGGTAATTAAGAGTCCCCTAGAGAAGTCTGGAAACCCCAAAAATCACAGCAAAAATCGATCTCCTCCTCCCTCTTTTCTTCTCAAAACCGTAGCTACCCTAAAAAGGCCATTTCCGCCATTCTCTCTCCAATTTCCATCAGATCTGAAGCTAAGTTTTCATCTAGAAGCACTACAAGAACTCCTCTTCATCATAGAATCACAGCTGGAGCAAGTGGAAGTGAAGAAAATAAATATTTGGGGAGAGAGAAAAGTGACAAACTTAGGTAAATTTATGGGTTTTAGCTAGTTTTAATGAGAGTTTTTCATATAGTCATGTAGAATAACATGATTTAAGTTCATTAGCATCAAAGTTATGGTAAGAATCAAAGCATAAATTCATGATTTTTCCTTGATCAATTTTGCCCATTAGGTGAATTACAAGGAGAAAGCCAAAACAAGGAAGGAAAAGGGAAAGAGAAGGAAGTTTAGGTGACTTCTAGGCCATTCAAGGTTAGTGGATACTAATTTACACTTAATTCCATAATTTTTATTGAATTTTCTTTAAACTTTACATTATGTAACTAAGGAAAAGTATGTGAAATGATGAAATAAATTGATATAATATGTTAAAAAGGTGAATTAACATGTGAAGAACATAAAATGATGAAGAAAACTATGAGAAAGCCTATGGTCCTTTAGTGGCCGAATGACTTTGTATGGGTTTTCATGAAGAAATTCCATAATAAATGCCTAAAATGATGTGAACTACTTATTACGAGAATGGAAAAACATGTTAGAATGATAAACAACATGTAAATGGCATGGTGAGTATGGGTACATAATGATAACATATGTGTAATAATGAGATATACATGTACAATGATGATGTAATGACATGAGAATATTAATAATGGTATTAAAATCATGTATGAAATGTGAATTAAGAGGAAATTATATCATAAGCATGAGAACTCCAAGTGGCCAAATGATAGCCATGTGAAAAACTATGTATTTTTATGTGATATATGTGAAATGATAAGTATACATGATGTATGTATGTAAATTATACACTTGGGAATGTGACATGACCACATGATGATGTGACATGATGTGAACGACATAAAATACTACATAATAAGTGACATTGAAGTTATAATACATTGCCCTTAGTGTACAGTGGGTAATCCAGGAGCACTAGATATAATGGCTAGCCATAGGGACATATGTACCGCGGTCGCACCACGAGATTTATCATATCGTACATTTTATAGCTTGCCGGCACACTAATTACTGGGGCGCAGGGTCACGTCAAGTGATCTGGTCCCTATTTACATCATTGGAGTCCTCGTCCCACTTATCTGGATCGAGGATTTCTACTGGTCATACTAGGGGCAAAGTCGTAATTACGAGTATTCCTGTGTAAAAATGAAGTTTTATGAGTAAACTTATCATTCATGTATTTTATTGATGAAAATAATGAAAAATGAAGTCAAATAGTTAACAATGATAAAAATATAATTATATAAGGAATTAAGGACCAATTGGTAATTTGGCATTGAAAAATATGATTAATAAAGGATGAACAACAAGACTAAAAAGACTAAATTTATGAATTTTAAAAAATCCAGAGACTAAATTGAAAATTTTACTTTTGCAATAAAAAAAAATGAATTAAAGAAATTAAGTTAAAAACGATAAATTTTTAAGCAAAATGTTAAATATAGATAATAAATACAAAGTTTATAATTGTTGTGTTATTAAATGAAAATTTATGTAATAGTATCCAACACTAGGCAACAATGTGCTTAGCGCGTAGTTGTTGTGACTTCGCACAGGGACAGGTACTGCAAGAGAAGAATTGAAGGTTGAATGGCATGTACATATGACTTGGGAAGTTGAGTCCATTTTGTAGCTTTAGAAAAAAAATTGTAGTAATTTGAATATGTATGTATATGTGGTTTGTAAACATAGTTGTTATAATTATACTGGGCATGTAATAAGATATATATATGTATGTGTGCCTATGTGATGATAATGTGATGGGATTATGATGGAATATAGAAGTATTGAATGAATGATGGAGTTGTGGAGAAGAAGGATGACCATAGGGAGTGTAAATTTCCATTGCAGGTTTTTAGAAAGCATGAAAATTAAGTCGTTATGCTGCCCAAATTTTTGACAAAAAAAAATAGTAATTTGTCCTAAGTAAATATCATGTTGTCATATACCCATAATTAGAATAACAATAATATTAATCCATTAGATAAAAACCCAATAAGTCGTATGATGACATAAATAATATTTTGTCAGACATTAGGGTGTCACAATTTATGGTATCAGAGCCCGGTTTAGTTGTTCCTAAGATCGGAGTAATAATGCAAGTATAAAACAGTGAATGGATTTGTTATATGTACATGCCAATTAAGGATAATGAAATTGTGAAATTAATTGTTACCTATCTCTGGTGTATTTCAGTAAACAAATGGCTTCTGGCTCCCAAAGAGAGGTCTAGTCGGCTGATGGGGCTGAGAGCGAGGCTTCAGCTATCCCAGTAGCAGCTGCAGCTCCGCCTAGACATCAAACACCACCACCTGCACCACAGGTGCCTCCCCCAGCAGCACCACCTGATTTTATGCAGATAATTACGGACTTAGTATATCAGAGAATGCAGGCCCCACAGCCTCAGCCACAGCCGCCACCACAGCCGGCTAGAGCACCTATCCTGGAACAATTAAAAAGGTTGGGAGCCGAAGATTTTCATGGAAAAGATCAGATAACAGCCACAGAAGCAGAAGAGTGGCTAGACAAAATTAAAAGATTATTTGAGATTACAAACAGCCCACCTGAAGAGAAATTGAGGGGTATTATTGCTTTACTTCAAGGCCCAGCATACACCTGGTGGAATACAGTAAGAAAATATACTCCTGCAGATAGGGTGACCTGGCAGTTCTTTCTACAGCAATTTAATGAAAAATATGTAGGGAGAGAGCATCAGCGGGCCATGGAGAATGCCTTTTGGCGATTAAGACAGGGCAACAGGACTGTACAAGAGTATGATCGAGAATTTGAGAGATTGAGTGCTTACATGGACAATTATCATATTCCTCCAGAGAAACTATGCCAGTTGTTTGAACAAGGCCTTCATAATGACATTAGAAAAGCATTGGCCAATCAAGGATACACAAATCGAATGGAGTTAGTACATGCAGCTATACGAGTCGAGACTATTAATGCTGAGGAAGCTAGTCGCCAGGCTCAGTTTAAGCAGAGAAGAAAACCATCAGTAGCAGATTCCTCTGGGGGCCACATCAAAAAACAGAAGGGTTCTATTGCCACTTCATAGAATCCTACAGCAGCTCCTGCACAGAGTCAGAAGTCCACAGCTCGGGCTACTCCATCTGCTACTTCCATTGCTAGTACTCCTCGGGGTTCCACTAGATACAGCAACCCCATATGTGAGCATTGTGGGAGACGTCATCCAGGTGAGTGTTGGAGGCTGACAGGAGCATGCCTGAGGTGTGGGTCTCATGAGCACTTGCAGAAAGACCGTCCTAGACCATCAGGGATTGGATCAGACAGGTCCCCTACCACAACAGCCAGAGGGAGAGGTAAAGGTGGACCATCAGGAGCTGTGCCAACAAAAGGGGGTGCATAAAGACCATCATTGGGAGAAGGGCTACCACAGACACGTACCTATGCAGTTAGGGCTAGAGAAAACCAGGAGGCCCCAGATGTCATAGTGGATAAGTTTTGCTTGTTTGATACACCCATTTATGCTTTAATTGATCCTGGGTCTACACATTCATACCTTAGCACAAAAATTGCACATAGGAAGGGTTTGATTAGTTCACAGTTAGAACATGATATTTCGGTAAGCGACCCTTTAGGGCACCATGTAGTAGTGAATAAAGTATACCTAAATTGCCCTATCCAAATACAATAAACTCTTTTCCCTGCAAATTTGATCGAGTTACCTTTTCATGAGTTTGATGTCATACCAGGGATGGACTGGTTGTGTAAACACCAAGCAAATGTCAAATGTCATTTGAAAAGAGTCATTTTATTTACCCCAGAGGGACAGGAAATCACAGTTGTAGGTGAGAGATCTAGTTTTTTGTCAAACATCATTTCAGCTACAGCGGCATATAGGTGTATCAGGAAAGGATGTGAAGCTTATTTGGCTTATGTGATGGAAACAAAAGAAGAGAAGCTTAAAGTTAGTGACGTGCCAACTGTTTGTGATTTTGTTGATGTTTTTCCCGATGAGCTACCAGGGTTGCCACCAGAGAGGGAAGTGGAGTTCTTTATAGATGTGATACCTGGTACAGCTCCAATTTCCAAAGCTCCATATCGTATGGCACCAGCAAAACTGAAAGAATTGAAGATACAGTTACAGGAGTTGCTAGACAAAGGATTCATTCGTCCTAGTGTGTCACCATGGGGAGCTCCAGTTTTATTTGTCAAGAAAAAAGATGGTTCCTTATGACTTTGCATTGATTATCGAGAGCTGAATAAGGTGACTATCAAGAACAAGTATCCCCTGCCCAGGATTGATGATTTGTTTGATCAACTGAGAGGGGCGAGTATGTTCTCCAAAATTGATTTGAAATCGGGTTATTACCAGCTTCGGGTTAAAGAGGTAGACGTACCAAAGATAGCTTTTCGTACACGATATGGTCACTATGAATTCTTGGTCATGCCGTTCGGACTCACTAATGCACCAGCGGCTTTTATGGATCTGATGAATCGAATTTTCCATCCATACCTAGATCAATTTGTGGTGATATTTATTGATGACATCTTAATTTACTCCAAAACTCCTGAAGAACATGATAAGCATTTACGGATCGTGCTACAAATTTTGAGAGACAAACAACTATATGCAAAGTTCAGCAAATGTGACTTTTGGCTCAAAGAAGTCTCTTTTTGGGCCATGTGATCACTGCAGAAGGAATCAAAGTGGATCCCAAGAAGACTGAAGCCATTTTAGAATGGAAGCCACCCAGAAATGTATCCGAAGTCAGAAGTTTTCTTGGACTAGCTGGCTATTATAGAAGATTTGTAAAAGGGTTCTCCATGATTGCTTCTCCACTGACCAAACTACTACAAAAAAATATCAAGTTTATGTGGTCAGATAAGTTCCAGGAGAGTTTTGAAAGATTGAAAACTATGTTGACTGAAGCTCCCATCCTCACCCAACCTACTACAGGTAAATCTTTTGTGATTTATAGCGATGCTTCTAGGAATGGGCTAGGATGTGTCCTTATGCAAGAAGGTAAAGTTATAGCTTATGCTTCTCGACAACTTAAGTCTCACGAAAGGAATTATCCTACTCATGACTTGGAGCTTGCAGCAATTGTCTTTGCCTTAAAAATCTGGAGACACTATTTATATGGTGAGAAATGCTACATCTACACCGATCATAAGAGTTTAAAGTACTTGCCAACACAGAAAGAACTTAACTTAAGACAAAGAAGGTGGCTAGAACTCATCAAAGACTACGATTGTTTGATCGATTACCACCCTGGCAAGGCGAACATTGTTGCAGATGCCCTTAGCAGAAAATATTTATCTGCTTTAGGAGCCATGAATATTGACTTGAGCACAGGTTAAGATGGAGCATTAGTAGCAGAAGTTCAAGCCAGGCCTAGTCAGCAACAACGGGTACGAGTCACTCAGCGACAAGATGATCGGTTGGTTCGCATTATTTCTCAAATCCAAGCTGGAGAAAACAGTGATTTCTTTCTTGACCATGATGACTGCTTATACTATAAAGGCAGGCTTTGTGTACCAAATGATGCTGAATTGAAGAAGAAACTTTTGACTGAAGCCCACCACAGCAAATACACCATTCATCCAGGGAGCAACAAGATATATCAGGATTTGAAATCAGTCTATTGGTGGCCAGGGATGAAAAGAGATATTGCCGAGTTTGTCACTCGATGTTCGACTTGTCAATAGGTGAAAGCTGAACACCAAGTCCCCTCTGGGTTACTGCATCCTGTCACTATATCGGAATGGAAATGGGAGCGAGTAACTATGGATTTTGTAGCAGGACTACCATTGACCAGAAAACAACACGACTCCATTTGGATCATTGTAGACAAGTTCACAAAAGTCCGCTCATTTCTTACCTGTGAGAGTCGACTTTTCTTTGAGCAGATTGGCAGAAATTTATATCAACGAGATAGTTCGACTACATGGTGTTCCCATTTCCATCATTTCAGATAGGGACCCTCGTTTTACTTCCAAATTTTGGCAGAAGTTGCAAGAAGCATTGGGAACTCACTTGGATTATAGTACAACATTCCACCCCCAGCCAGATGGACAGTCCAAGCAAGTAATACAAATTCTAGAAGACATGTTGCGATGTTGCATCCTAGAGTTTGGGAATAATTGGAAAAAGTACCTTCCTTTAGCAGAATTCGCCTACAATAATAGCTACCAGTCCAGCATCAAAATGGCACCATATGAAGCGTTGTATGGAAGGAAATGCAGAACTCCAGTATGCTGGACCGAGTTGAGTGAAAGCAAACTAGTGGGTCCAGATTTAATTCAAGAAACGGAGGAAAAAGTTAAACTAATCAGAGATAACTTGAGAGCAGCAACAGATAGACAGAAATCCTACGCAGATTTGAAAAGAAAAGACATAGAATTCAACGTGGATGACAAAGTCTTCCTCAAAGTCTCTCCATGGAGAAAAATTCTCAGATTTGGAAAGAAAGGCAAGTTGAGCCCCAGGTTTATTGGACCCTACGAAGTGCTACAGCGAGTTGGACCTGTTGCTTACAGACTTAATCTACCTTTAGAATTAGGAAAAATTCATGATGTGTTTCACGTATCCATGTAAAGAAGATACCGATCAGATCCCTCCCACGTCATCACACCAACTGAAGTACAATTGCGGATTGATCTATCTTATAATGAGGAACCGGTGAGAATTCTGGCCAAAGAAACCAGACAGCTCAGGAACAAACGCATACCACTCATCAAAGTACTCTGGACCCGACATAATGCAGAGGAAGCCATATGGGAATCAGAGGATGTAATGAGAAGAAAATATCCATAGCTATTTACTTCAGGTAAATTTCGAGGATGAAATTTTATTTACAAGGGGAGTACTGTAACACCCCAATTATTGCATTTCACATGAATGACATGTTATAGAGTATGATTAGTCGTCTTGAATCAAGTTTCAAAATCATCGGGATTGAGTAAGATAGAAATTTAGAAAGAATGCATAGGTAAACGTGCCCAAGCCAGGAAACCCCGGGACGGGGGATCCGATAGGCAGTGTAAGTTTAATATAAAATACGGAAGTACATATCAAAGGGAGTCTAATGGTACAATTTGAGTAAAAAGTGAGGTCAAATAGATCTCCAAAAAGGTAAAAGAAGAAAATTTCACGGTTTGGCGTAAGTTTGACCAAAAATTTGACTGACCATTAGGAGGCCTTAGAGATCTCCAATTGATTTCAAATTTAACATACATGCTATAAATAGTGTAGTGACACCCAGGGAACTGAAAAATAACCATTCTAGCAATTCTGGAATTTAGAGTTTCAGAGTGACTGCGTAGGCCGCCGAAGCTAAAAGTATATTGAAACGATGTCAAAATGAGAAAAGTTTTACCGTATATTCTAATATATGTAGTGACACTCGGGACAAAATTTCAGGACAATCCGATATCGGGATCAAAAATTCATATTTCGGGGTGCAAAACCGAAATCGGATTATTTGGGGGGTCAAATCCGAAAATTTGACCATGAAATTTTATATGAATTGCTAATTTTGGATAATGATCAGGTGTGCGTGATATCAAGTTGGTAGGGTGAACCTAAGTGTCTAAGTGAGTGATAAGTGGCTAATTTTAAAGCCATTGGATTCACTAGTAAATGAGTGAATCTTGGCCAGCCATTTGGGGTAATTAAGAGTCCCCTAGAGAAGTCTGGAACCGCCAAAAATCACAGTAAAAATCGATCTCCTCCTCCCTCTTTTCTTCTCAAAATCGTAGCTACCCTAAAAAGGCCATTTTCGCCATTTTCTTCATTCTCTCTCCAATTTCCATC
Source organism: Excoecaria agallocha (assembly GCA_037975025.1). NCBI lineage: Eukaryota > Viridiplantae > Streptophyta > Magnoliopsida > Malpighiales > Euphorbiaceae > Excoecaria > Excoecaria agallocha. The sequence goes on along the minus strand of CM075807.1, from coordinate 35,298,612 downwards.
AGATCTGAAGCTAAGTTTTCATCTAGATGCACTACAAGACCTCCTCTTCATCATAGAATCACGGTTGGAGCAAGTGGAAGTGAGCAAAATAAATATTTGGGGAGAGAGAAAAGTGACAAACTTAGGTAAATTTATGGGTTTTAACTAGTTTTAATGAGAGTTTTTCATATAGTCATGTAGAATAACATGATTTACGTTCATTAGCATCAAAGATATGGTAAGAATCAAAGCATAAATTCATGATTTTTCCTTGATCAATTTTGCCCATTAGGTGAATTACAAGGAGAAAGCCAAAACAAGGAAGGAAAAGGGAAAGAGAAGGAAGTTTAGGTGACTTCTAGGCCATTCAAGGTTAGTGGATACTAATTTACACTTAATTCCATAATTTTTATTGAATTTTCTTTAAACTTTACATTATGTAACTAAGGAAAAGTATGTGAAATGATGAAATAAATTGATATAATATGTTAAAAAGGTGAATTAACATGTGAAGAACATAAAATGATGAAGAAAACTATGAGAAAGCCTATGGTCTTTTAGTGGCCGAATGACTTTGTATGGGTTTTCATGAAGAAATTCCATAATAAATGCCTAAAATGATGTGAACTACTTATTATGAGAATGGGAAAGCATGTTAGAATGATAAACAACATGGAAATGGCATGGTGAGTATGGGTACATAATGATTACATTGTGTAATTATGAGATATACATGTACAATGATGATGTAATGACATGAGAATATTAATAATGGTATTAAAATCATGTATGAAATGTGAATTAAGAGGAAATTATATCATAAGCATGAGAACTCCAAGTGGCCAAATGATAGCCATGTGAAAAACTATGTATTTTTATGTGATATATCTGAATTGATACGTATACATGATGTATGTATGTAAATTATACACTTGGGAATGTGACATGACCACATGATGATGTGACATGATGTGAACGACATAAAATACTACATAATAAGTGACATTGAAGTTATAATACATTGCCCTTAGTGTACAGTGGGTAATCCAGGAGCACTAGATATAATGGCTAGCCATAGGGACATATGTACCGCGGTCGCACCAAGAGATTTATCATATCGTAATTTTATAGCTTGCTGGCATACTAATTACTGGGGCGCAGGGTCACGTCAAGTGATCTGGTCCCTATTTTCATCATTGGAGTCCTCGTCCCGCTTATCTGGATCGAGGATTTCCACTGGCCATACTAGGAGCAAAGTCATAATTACGAGTATTCCTGTGTAAAAATGAAGTTTTATGAGTAAACTTGTCATTCATGTATTTTATTGATGAAAATGATGAAAAATGAAGTCAAATAGTTAATAATGATAAAAATATAATTATACAAGGAATTAAGGACCAGTTGGTAATTTGGCATTGAAAAATATGATTAATAAAAGATGAACAACAAGACCAAAAAGAATAAATTTATGAATTTTAAAAAATCCAGGGACTAAATTGAAAATTTTACTTTTGCAATAAAAAAAATTAATTAAAGAAATTAAGTTAAAAACGATAAATTTTTAAGCAAAATGTTAAATATAGATAATAAATACAAAGTTTATAATTGTTGTGTTATTAAATGAAAATTTATGTAATAGTATCCAACACTAGGCAACAATGTGCTTAGCACGTAGTTGTTGTGACTTCGCGCAGGGACAGGTACTGCAAGAGAAGAATTTAAGGTTGAATGGCATGTACATATGACTTGGGGACTTGAGTCCATTTTGTAGCTTTAGAAAAAAAAATTGTAGCAATTTGTATATGTATGTATATGTGGTTTGTAAACATAGTTGTTATAATTATACTGGGCATGTAATAAGATATATATATGTATGTGTGCCTATGTGATGATAATGTGATGGGATTATGATGGAATATAGAAGTATTGAATGAATGATGGAGTTGTGGAGAAGAAGGATGACCATAGGGAGTGTAAATTTCCATTGCAGGTTTTTAGAAAGCATGAAAATTAAGTCGTTATGCTGCCCAAATTTTTTACCAAAAAAAAAGTAATTTATCCTAAGTAAATATCATGTTGTCATATAGCCATAATTATAATAACAATAATATTAATCCATTAGATAAAAACCCAATAAGTCGTATGATGACATAAATAATATTTTGTCAGACATTAGGGTGTCACAGAACTACTCTTGGCAAACATGCCAGGTGAGCTTAGAACGAACTGCTCTTGGCGAATATGCCTGGTGACCTTAAGACGAACTGCTCCTGGCAAACATGCCTGGTGAGCTTAGGATGAACTGCTTGTAGCGAACATGCCGGGTGAGTTTAAAAGAAACTGCTAGTGGCAAACATGCTAAGTGAGCTTGGAACGAACTGCTCTTAGCGAACATGCCTGGTGAGCTTAAAAGGAAGTGCTCATGGTAAACATGCCTGGTGAGCTTAAAATGAATTGCTTATGGCGAACATGCCGGGTGAGCTCAGGATGAACTACTTGTGGCGAACATGCCTAGTGAGCTTAAGATGAACCGCTCGTGACAAACATGCCGGATGAGCTTAAGAGGAACTGATCGTGGCAAACATGCCGAGTGAGCTTAGAACGAACTGCTCTTGGCTAACATGCCTGGTGACCTTAAGACGAACTGCTCCTGGCGAACATGCCTGGTGAGCTTAGGATGAACTGCTTGTGGCGAACATGCCTGGTGAGCTTAGGATGAACTGCTTGTGGCGAACATGCCAGGTTAACTTAGGATGAACTGCTTATGGCGAACATGCCGGGTGAGCTTAAAAGGAACTGCTCGTGGCGAACATGCCGAGTGAGCTTAGAACGAACTGCTCTTGGTGAACATGCCTGGTGAGCTTACGAGGAACTATTTATGGCAAACATGCCTGGTGAGCTTAAGATGAACTGCTTATGGCAAACATGCCGGGTGAGCTCAGGATGAACTGCTTGTGGCGAACATGCCCGGTGAGCTTAAGATGAACTGCTCGTGGTGAACATGCCGAATGAGCTTAAGAAGAACTGCTTGTGGCAAACATGCCAAGTGAGCTTAAAAGAAACTGTTCATGGCAAACATGTCGGGTGAGCTTAAAAGAAATTGCTCATGGCAAACATGCCGGGTGAGCTTAGGATGAACTACTCATGGCGAACATGTCGGGTGAGCTCAGGATGAACTGCTCTTGGCGAACATGCCTGGTGAGCTTAAGAGGAACTGCTCATGGTGAACATACAGGGTGAGCTTAAGATGAACTGCTCTTGGCGAACATACCGGGTGAGCTTAGGATGAACTGCTCCTGGCGAACATGTCAGGCGAGCTTAAGAGGAACTGCTTATAGCGAACATGTCGGGTGAGCTTAAAAGAAACTGCTAGTCGCGAACATGCCGGGTGAGCTTAGGATGAATTGCTCATGGTGAACATACTGGGTGACCTTAAAAGAAATTGTTCGTGGCGAATATACCGGGTGAGCTTAGGATGAACTGCTCGTGGCGAACATGTCGGGTGAGCTTAGGACGAACTGCTCTTGGCGAGCATGCCTGGTGAGCTTAATAGGAATTGCTCGTGGCGAACATGCCGGGTGAGCTTAAGATGAACTACTCTTGGCGAACATGCCAGGTGAGCTTAGGATGAACTGCTCATGGCGAACATGTCGGGTGAGCTTAAGAGGAACTGCTCGTGGCAAACATGCCGAGTGAGCTATTCTGGCGGTAGTGCCGAACTTATGGGCAAAGCTAATGTGAGCTTAGTAAAATGAACAACTGAATTGAATATGGTATCCATTACAAACATATGTTCTATAGGCAGTATTCACTGAAGAACTTAGAAATTCTATAAAGTTATTCTGACAATAATGTCGAACCAACGGGGATTGCAAAATTAAAGTTGAAGTGATGATGTTGCCAAGCTTTAATAACTTCTTCTAATTATATCCTGTGGATGTGTGGGTGACCTGTGTGTCCTCACCGTTTCCTCCTTCTTATCTCTCAAGTTAGAAGTAGTAACCGTATAAATCTTGTTGGATGAACTATTTTCCCTACATCTCCAGGAATTGTTTCCACTAACATTTTCCCTATCCCAAGCTATCTTTTTGCATCCTCCTTTTCCTTCTCAGCCCTCATGTCCTTGTACGCACTGTGGCTTAGACGCCTTGCCCCATCCATTCGGATGAACTTGTGAGCCCATGACATAAGCTCGGTAAGTCATTGGGGGACTTCTTACTCAAAGAGTCGCTGAAGTCCTGGTACCTTGTGTTCCTGATCAATGCATTAATTGCCACTTCCAGGTTGAGATTTTGTATGTCTATTGCCACCACATTGAACCTCTCCATATAAGCTCGTAAGGGCTATCCCTTCTCCTGCTGAACCTGGTTGAGGTCGGTTGATGCTTTGTTAGGACAGATTGTAGCCATAAAGTTTGCTATAAAAATATCACTAAATTGTTCGAAACTATCGATTGAGTTCTCAGGAAGGTTGCAAAACCAGATTTGGGCTGAGTCCGTCAATGTTTGTGGAAAGATTTTGCATAGTACAGTATCATATGCTGTCAGAATAGCATGGTGTGTTGGAATTGGTCAATGTGGGCTCTAGGGTCAGCCTTGCCATTGTATTTTGGTAGGTTGGGGAGTCGTATTTTAGGAAAAAGAGCTATTAGGATTTCTCGAGAAAGTGGGGATCGAAAGTTGCTTTGATACTGCAGAGTATCTCGATTTTGTTGCCTTTGCATGCGGCCTTCCAAGAGTCCTTCAAATTGTTCAGTAATAAGGGTGATAGTAGACCCCGGGTTTAGGGGAATCATCGGGATAAATAGGTCTCTAGCTGGTGGTTGCAAGGTCTGGGGAACCTGTTAGGGCTGTTCAGGCTAAGGGAGTGGTTGCGCCCGAGCAATTATGGTCGACAATGTGGCTATTAGGGACTGAGCTATTTGTGAGGTAATGATAGAGGTGTTTAGAATGGCTGTGGAAGGGGATGCCAAGTTGGGGTCATTGGACTGTGGAGGGAGCTGCTGTGTTCCAGGGAGAGCTGATGGATTTCTTTCATTTTCTGGCCAAGTAGAGTCTAGGTTGAGTTTTGGGAAAAGGTCCATGTTCCACGCTCACCGCACCAAATGATGACAGGTGGGAGAAGTTGCAAGTTCTAAAAGATCACCTGCAAAAGGAAATAAATGATCAGTGGATTTTCAACTTTGGAGTCTCCGACGGTCAAGTTAGAATTTTTGATAATAAGAATGTATTATTTTGAAAAGTATATTTCAAGCCTTAGTTTACCTATTTTTTCACCTTTTATAGGTGTGATTTTCATCATTTTTGGGAAGTGGGATGAAATTTCACTTCTCTAGGCCACTCTTTCCACTGCTCGTATTGTTAGGGAGACGTGGAGGAAGAATCACCTTCTTATCCTGTCGTGGCAGTTACCTTTTCAACTATTGACCGAACTGTAGATGGATTCCTTAGAGTTCGGTTGATCCGATCTCTTGATTGGTAAAGGTTTGTCCGAACTTCGTCAGCTTATCTAGCTCCCATTCTGAACTCTATCAGTTTACCTAGCTCTCCGTTTGAACTCCGTCAGCTTACTTAACTTTCAGTCTAAACTCTGTCAGCTTACCTAGCTCCTAACCCAAACTGTTCAGACTATTAGCTAGATACTGTTATCAATCCGAATGATAATGGTCCTAAAACCTATGAAAACGCTATTCAAAATTTTAACCCTAAGAAATGGCAAAAGTCGATGGAATTTGAAATGAAATCCATGAATGTCTATAAAAAGTCAACAAAAGTAGGACGTTTGTTGAAATTTCAAAGAATATAAAACCTAAGGCTATGTTTGGTAGACAGCATTGTAATGTAATGTAATTAATCATGTAATAAAACCTGTGTTTGTTAATAAAATTATCTAATAATGTAATGTAATGACAATTACAGATGTATTCTCCAATACATTTACTAGTGTATTTCCCATTACCTTCATTTAACAAAGTATTTCTGATTACAGCTCCCCTCTTTCTCTCTCAAGTCTAAACCTAAGCATCATCTTCCCCCTTCGCCTCCACCGCCGCCGCCTCTGTTAGCGCCGTCCACCTCCTGTCGATGCCATCCTCCAGTGGTCGCCACCGCCTGCCTTCTCTCGCGCCAAAAATCTACGATTTATCGGTGAAAATAGTTCACCAAGGTAGTCAGAGATTCTCTGGAATGGGAAATCGCTGATCTTGATTTCCTATTATGCCCTTCTCTGGTTTGCTGGTTCTCTTAATCTCGCTTGGTGCTTTCTTCAGGTTAGGTTCTTATACAGAAATCACTGGTTCAAGGTGAGCCATACATGACATTCTTTTATTGTTAATCAATCTTATTTTGTGGTTTTGGATTACGAATCATACTTATTGGTTTCAAATTGGCATGTATTTGCAGGAGGAAGATTTTCTTCTTGATAATGCATATTACTACGAGATGAAGGATGCTGGGTTCTTTGATGGAGACTGTGATTGATTCATCATCAAAGCATGGCATACAACAAATAAATACCCATGTGAGTCTATGGATTTTTTTTTCTTTTCCATCTATTTTCTAATTTTTAACTGTTTGTGGGAAGTGCAATTGTAATTAATCTAAAATATCTATATAACAAAGTTCTGAAATCTTAATACAAAAACATACTATGCAAATAATCTTTTAGTTGACAGTTACATATTCAGGATTGGAATGATTAACTTTCTTATCCAATTTGAGCTGAATTTGAGCATATTATCTGATTTTAAATCACGATCTTTCTTTTGGTTGGAAAACATAAGAGATGAGTTTGAATCTTCGATGACAGAGATAATTCATTTATCATAGTAGTTGATTTAGCAGTGAGGAATTTAGGCGCAGAGACTAAGTAGTTGTTTAGGGGAATTACTATGAATTTAGGGGAATTACTATGGATTTTCTAGCTTGCGAGTCTCCTTTTGCTTGTTAACATCTAACTAGAAAGTGCAGTAGTAAGGAATTATTTGTTTTGAAAAATGAATATTGGTAATATAGTATTTTGATGTTGGTTTTGGTGCTCTTGATCAACTGTTATAAGGGAATACCAGTTTAGGATTTGCATGTATAAGAAACAAACATGGTTTCAAGAGAATAGTGATTGCTTGATAGAAAGCTAACTTTTGTCTACATTGTCCTCTAGTTTAATCTTCAATGGATTGCTAAGTTGGAAATTTAATGGCAGTGAGCTTCTGCAATTAATTAAGGTTATTGCAGTCATATTCATCTGCTGCCTTGTTCATAATTCAGTAAATCTCCTCTGTATAATTCAGTTGACAGATAAAGCCATAAAGTTTTTTTTTCGGTAGCTGACTTGATGTGAATTCAAGATCGAACACTTCTTGCTATATGTCACTTCTTGTTGCCTAACTCGAACTGTTCATTTGTTCTTTTATTTAACTGAGTCCAACATACTCTGCTCCACTATATTTACTTTGTCAAAATTGATTCTTTTATTTAACTGAGTTCTAACATAATTAGAAACCCCACTATAACTTCATTCTATCTGTAACTTTATAAATATATGTATATATTTAATTTTGAATACCTATTTATGAATGATGGTAAATGCAGGAATACATATGTTGGTGTTTCAATGCAGGAATACATATGTTGGTGTTGCAATGGCGAATAGAAACGTATTTGTTCTAAAAATGAAAAGTATAGATGAGTTGCATGAATGCTACTCAAAGGAATACTTCTGCTAATCTCATCTCATAATTACACAACAGTTGGATGAGAAGGATGGAGAGGGAACCTTATGCTTACTGGAAAAGAAATCCAGCAGTTGCAGCAACCAGACAGGAACTTATGAAATTTAATGTCTCTTAAGAACAGGACGAGAACTTTGAGGCCAGTTGAACACTGCTGGCCTATAAAGGAAGATGACAAGTGCAGGTCCATCGAGTGGGGCAACAGCCACAAGCAAAAGGTAACTAGAAATTATATTTTCATTTGATGTTGTAAGGATGCCATCTGTTTTTGGAATGTTGTGAATCTTCTTCTTGCTTTAATATAGTTAATATGTCTGAATTTGGTTGGTTGGATGGATTAGTATTTGTACTCTTCATGAACACTCTCTTGGGGTTCACTTTCTGTTTATTTGCATACCCGATTTTTGAATTCAGCTAAAACCAAATTTTCATTTTTATGTACAGATTAAAGAAAAATGGCTCGTCTAATTTTGACAACAAAAAAGTTGATAAAGAGGAGAAAGAAATTAGTAGTATTGTCACAGTGGTTAGACTTTCTAAATGTAATAAGTTAGTTTTTTCAATTATATTGTGGGGTAACAATGTATATTAGCTCTTATTATTTGAGCAAATGTTATACCAGTGATTTTTTTTTAGAAGAAAAATGTTGAATGAAATGGTATATGGGAGTGATAATGTTTGTAAATTAGAATTAAGAATGAATAAATTCGGATTAAACTAGCCTAAAATTGTTTTTTTAATTATGTTTTATTAAATTTGGATTTTTATATTTTTATAATATATATAAAAAATAAAATAGTTATATAAAATAATTAATTGATGATTATAAATATTATTACATTTCGAGATATATATATAATGCAACCAAATATAGGAATGTATTTGTTATTACATTACATTACTAATGTTACCAAACATAGTAATGTAATCACAATTACATTACATTACATTACATTTTTTAATCCATTACATTGTTCATTACATTACATTGCATTACGTCTTACCAAACATAGCCTAAATGTGGAGACCTATAAACTCCATTTTGTTGCCAAGGGATATCATTAAAGACTATGAAGAAGGCTATTTTTTTTCCACTAAATTAACCCTCGATTATTTCCATATTAGTCTAAACTAATCAAACAACTTTCTCTTTGTTATATTTATTTTTGTGTTCATGGCACAATTGCAAGAATTTTATTTGAAGTAGGAATAATATTTGAGTAGGTTTCTATCTACTTCTATATTATAATTATGACACTCACATGGTATCTTACTTCTATTACAATTATGACACTTACGTGATAAATTTATATCTTTTTTATTATATTTTATTCTTTTATTCATCAAGTGCACATTATTAAATTAGAATTGTAACTTTTACGTTATTATTTATAGAAAGCAGAAAGAATTTTGTTTGGTTAAAATTACTTATGTATTAATTTCATTAATTTGCTTGGAAAGACATGCACTTATTTCATTTATTTTCCATTAGTTTTTTCTTTATAAAATTTGAATAATATTATTGTTTAATTTTCTACTTATTTCTTATATTTATTTTGATTGCATATTTGATTTAAAAGTTTCATCTTCTTAGCATCAAAGTTTAGCTTTGAAATAATGTAAAATTCTACTCTTCATTAATTTGCTTGGATAGGTATGCACTTGTTTAATTTATTTTCCGTTATTTTTTTATATAAAATTTGGATATATTGTTATTTAATTTCCTACTTATTTTGATAATTGTTTTTGTTGCATATATGTTTCAAGAGTTTCATCTTCGTATAATTGGATTTTAGTTTTAAAAAATTAGTGCTCTTCATCAAGGATTGTTGTTTGGTTGAATTGGGTAACTTTTTTTTAATTGCACTTTTTTTGTTTTTATCTCAAATTAATTATGAAGAAAAAAGTTCTCTAAACTGGACAGGAGAAAAATTGGATTTTGTTCTGAGTTATGCAGGCTAATGTGAATTTTGCTTTGGTGGAGTGTTGGGATAAATATTCTCTCTTTAATCCCAAGCCATCCTGAATTATAAATAGAAAGGATTTTGCCACTGAAACCTTTTAATATTGACTTAATTTTATTGATAATTTTTTTTTAAAGAATAATAAATTTTAGACCTAGGCAATTTTTATCCCATTTTAAAATCTAATCCACACCCTATTAGTAAACAGTAACCTGAATTTGAAGGGAAATCGAATCTGAATGACCCATAAAATTTAGGGTCGAACTTGATCAGATTTCAAAAAATTCGTTAGAAAATACTTAAAGTTCGATATAAACCTATGACTTGATTTTTTCAATTTAATTTTATTTTATGTCATATTTATTTATAAATTATAATTAATATATATATATTATACCATTTTACTAATATTTTTATTGTAAGATAAATATCTAATTATTTAAATTTTAAATAGTAAATAAAATATAAAAGAAAAATAAAATTAACTTTTAAATAGAAATCAATCGATATTCAATCGTACATCATTTTTTTTTTTGAGAAAAATGCATGACCTTTATTAAGCGAAAAATCAAAAGCAAAAAGGGAATAACATCTCAGAATCTAATAGAATCATACATCAAAAAACCTCTAGCTAATTTATGAGTCTCATAATTATTATTTCTACTAATCTAAAAAAGCTTAATATCCGGTTTACTAGAAAAAATAGTTTTATAATTAGAAATAACTGAACCAAAATTGAAAAAAATAATCTAAATGATTGGAAACTGCATATGTGAGTTCTTGGGCATCAGTAAAAATGTTGCCATTAGTTGGGAGATGACCTTCAATTCAAGAGAGAATTGTACAAAGAGTTAGAGCTTCTGCAACTCGTGAAGAAAATGCTCCTAGCCAATAACTTGAAAGAGCATGAAGAAACTGTCCATCTACATCCCGAAAAACTGCATCAAAACCACTCCTACTCTGTGTCGAAAAAATCGCAGCATCAATATTACACCTTCATATCACCCTAACACTGGAACTGGTAAAAGAAGAACTCGTAGCACTCCTAACCATAGGCAAGAAAATGCTAATTTAAAATTGACTTGGCAGCCCTCCACGCACCAAGAAATGATAATGCATTATTAACAACAATGTAAGGGGCCTCCAAAATATTATTCCAAACAAGCTTATTTCAGACATTCTACAAATGCCATAAAATCATGCACACTTTCTCAAATTTATCTCTTCTTAAAGTAGACAACAAACCAACAAAAATGGCATTTATAGACCCATAAGCATCTGGCACATTCAACCCAAAATAATCCCAAACTTTTTTTTCAAAAAGGCAGTCAAAGAGAACATGGAAAACATTTTCCATCCTATTACATAGCAAACAAAGAGAACTAACAGCAACTCCTTGTTGTACAAGTCTAAAATGGACTGGCAAGACATCATGAAGTGCATGCCATAAAAAATTATGCACCTTAGGCAGAATCTTCAGCTTCCAAATGGTCTTCCAAATATTACTAGGTTGGAAATTGACTTCTCTAACCCACTTAATGGCCACATGATAACCACTTTTTGTTGGCTCAAGGCCACATCTTAGTTTTGATGATAATCAAACCTTAAATAAATTTTATAAAAATTCTATTTAATTTGCTTATGTTTTATAATATCTCCACTAAGTGTGCACGACCAATCTAAAAGTTTCAAGCCTTATGCATGAAAGGACTTTAAGATCTTCTGCCCTATGAAAGCTTTAAGAAATTAGGGTACTATTTATGTACAATCTTTTGAGGAGTTTCTAACTCATGTTCATGCATTATAAAACTTTTTTGATACATAGAAAATGATTTATATACATTAAAACTCGTGTTGATTTTATTAAGTCAAAAATTCTCTTAGAAAAGTTGTTAGAAAAGTTTTCTAGAAAATGTTTTAGAAAATATTTTTCTGTTTTGATTCACTAGAGTTCATTAGAAAACGTTTTTGTTCTAGTTGATTAGAAAGGTTAGGGTCTGTTCACTTACACAAAATTACTTCAATTTTCCAGAAAATTTTTCCACAGAAAATAGAGATAATATTTATTTTGGTCAGTTTTCTAAAATAGAAAACATAAAATAAATTTTTCAGTTTTCCAAAATAAAGAAGAAATTGAAAAACTAATAAAAGATGTTTTCCAAATTTTCTGAATAATTTTAATACACACATATATATATACATATATATGTATACACACATATGTACATACATACATATATATACATATATGTATGTATACATGCATACATATATGTACATACACACACATACGCATACATATGCATATGTATATTTATACATACATATGTATATGTGTGTACATATACATATACATATACATATATGTACATACATATACATACATACACATATACAAATGTATTTATGCACATATATGCATATGCACATACATACACATACACATATATATAAATGTATTTGTATGTGCATGCATGCATACATACAGACATACATATGTATGTGTATACGTGTATATTGTAATGGTCTCAACATCGGGTCAGCCGTGAATAGTACTTTCCGGCAGTGAATAGTGTTTATCGGGCCCGAGAGGACACCTGAAAGTCGAAAATATTTTATTGAACCATTTGAAAGGAATAGTCATGGTGAGCATAGGGTTGAAATTTGAAGTGAATTTGAGGTCAAATAGGCCTCCAAAAGTTAAAAATACGAAAAAGGTATCGAGTCAATTTCCCTATCTGGTAGGGAAAGAGACTTGATTTTGCTTAAATAATTAAAAATAGTAAACGAACTCCGAATATTGCCAGATTTTGCATGCCCACATGAATTTTTATGTAGAATATTTTGGTGATAAGTATGGAATTTTTTGGTGATACCGGCAGTTATCGAATCGGATCGATAAGTTTGAATCGGACCGATAACGGACTCCGATTGAGCTGAAAATTTACTTCTTACTTATTTTTGATGTTTTAAGAATGATGAAATCAAAATTGAAGTGATTTAAAGTTTGGAAGAGAGATAAATTTAATTAGAATTTAGAAAGACCTAAATGGACCTTAAGAACAAAATGGGTTAAGTCCATTAAATTGGCCCCATTTTTGGCCCATAAAGAGGGTATAAATAGAGCCAAATATCTGGAGTTTATCTCCAGAAACCTCCAGCATTTTCTCCTCCTTAGGTGGCCGAACCACCTCTTCTCCTTTTCTCCCTATGATTTCTTCTTTTTTTACCCCAAATCTCTCATAAATTCGAACAGAAGAAATAAAGTTTCAGCTCTCTAGATCATCCTAGTGATCTTAAGCAAGTGATTTGAGTAAGGAAAAGCAAGAAATCAAGTGAAGAAAGGAAATGAGGTAAGATGGAACTTGAAAAATTAAGTGATTTTAATTGAGTTTTTGAGGTGTTTAAGCTAATTATGAGATTGGATTTTTCATTTGAGGACAAAAATTTGATGTTAGGAAGGCTTGAAATTTCGGCCAAAGATATATTTGTGAAGGGATGGAGTTTTTCTTGGTGTCAAGTGAAGAAATGTGAAGCTTAAGGAAGCTAAAGTATGGAAAAAGGTAAGTGACTACCAAATCCTTTGATTTCCCTATTGATATGAATTTTTCCTTAATTATGTAATTAAGGTAAAAATATGAAAAATTATTAATTAATGTGATTATGTTAGGGTAAATGAAATTAAGCATGAGAGAAAATGAAATGAAGGCATTAATGGAAGAAAGAAAATTTTTAAAGTGGAAAAATGTTGGTGGCCAAATTCCCTAAGTAAAGAAAATGATGAGAAAAATGCATGAAATTAATTTATGATAGCCTAAATTAATAATAGACATGATAATTGATGTCTATAAATTTTTAGAGAATATTTAGAATTAATTTGGGAATTTTTAAGATTATGCATATTGTATGTATTGAATGAAAATTGTGATTTAGCATGGATAAAGTGATTATTTTAATGAAAAATGATAATAACCAATAAAGAATGCCTAAACAAATTTTATTGGAATTTATTGAATTTATTAGAATTTTATTGAAATTTTTATGTGTATATGTATAATGGAAATAATTGAAATAGTAATGCAAAATTGTGTAAAAATGACTAAAGTGATGAATAAATACGAAAAATAAATTAATGTCAATGACGAGAAATAAAAAGTCAACCGACGAATTTTTCGCAGTAATTATTAGGTCATAAAAATAATAAGAAAAATGAATTATTGGTAAATAATTCATAAATAAATGAAAATGATGAAAATAAATTAATACGTATATAAAAGAAAGATAAAATGAGTTCTAAATAGGAAAATGACTTAAGTAAAAGAAAATAAAAGTTTTGGGGCAAAATGATAATTTTGCCAAAATAGATAATTAATGAGCAAAAATAAGTAAGAAATACTTAACAAGGTCAAAATGGTAATTTTGGAGACCTAACGGTTTCGAAAGATAGAATTTCTGTGATTTAAGGACCAAAATATAATTTTACCCGAAAATGGTAAAATTAAGAATAAAAGATGAATAAGGGAAGAAATTATAGAACAAAAATGAAAATAAATGATTACGATGGCAAAATGGTAATTATGTATTTGAAATGAATAATTTAAGAGAAAAAATCAAATTATGTATTTTTGAGATACAAAATAACAAATTATATTAATAAAGTTCTTAATTGCCAAAAAGGGAGAAAAATCAAGATGTGACTAATTTATCAAAATAAATTAGTCAACAAAAAGTATTAAAAGAATAAATGATTATAAATTTAATTCGCCGACGAAATAAAAGTCGATGTATCGAATAAAAAAAATGGGACCGAAAAAGAAAAAATTGTAAAAATGTCAAGTTTAAAAGTATGGAAAATAATTCGTAAAGAATTATACAAGAGAATACAAGAAAAATATGAATTATAATGTCATAATTTATAATCTGTACCAAAGATGGAAAAATTTAAATATTTGAGTGAATTATCACAGAATAATTCACAAAAGTAACTGAAAAAAAAAGTGAAAAAAAGATAAAAAGTTATTAAATAGTCAAAGGTACAAAAGAGTGCATTTGATCGAAATAAAGTATAGTAACAAATAAAGAAAAGAAATTAAAGAATTTTAAATGTTAAAAAACGTTTACAATGTGATTGTTTATATTTGCCCTTAGCGATAGACATGTATTATGATTCTTGTTCTGGATATAATTGACTAGCCATAGGGACACCTCTGTATCGCGGTGCAAGTCATGGCGATTTGCTTAGCTATGGGTAGGATCTTTGATCTCCATAGCTTCAGTAAAAGTGAAAATGAAAGTGTATCTGTTTCTGTTCTGTGAGATTTGATCTTTCGAGATCATTTCTCTATCTGTTTAGTGGGACCTTTGGGTCCAGTCCCGAGTATCCATTGTGAGAAACCTGTATATTGCACTAGGAGCACATTGAAATGAATGAATAAGTACTGTTTAATTGATTTGAATATAAAAAGTTATATTGAAAAATAATTTGGTTGGAAGAAAATGCAAAGTTGAGATAAATCTGTAAAGATTTCTAAAAAGAGTAATTAGTAAGAAAAAGAAAAGAAAGGTTTTATAAGATTTAAAAATATTAACTTAATGTTTAGCTAAGCTTTTAAAGGAATCTAAGATATGTTTTGTTTTACGCAAAAAAAAAGATAATTGTAAATTAATTGGTATTTCTTGTACTTATTATTACTGCAAAAATAGTGACAAGCTGGAAAAATAATATTAATTTTCCTGCTTGAAGTTAAAAAGTAAGGATATTTAACATGATGTGAAATGCAATGGTTAAGTAACACTTTTCTAAAGGAAAAGTTAAATTGAAAAGTAAGATAATAGAAAGACATATGTCTTAGTAAATATTTGAATGAAAGTTATATATATATATATATATATATATATATATATATATATATATATATATATATATATATATATATATATATATATATATATATATATATATATAAACGAAGGAAAGAGAATTTGACTGCAAAGTGTCCCAAATTAATTATATCATCTTGCAATAAAGTTTAAAAACCTTTGAATAGTAATGTATTTATTAGCTAAAAGTCAAAGCAAAAATAAAAGAATAAATAGCAAGAAGTATAACTAGAGTACTGATTGAATAATTGAACAGTAAACCAAGAATTTAAGTAATTTATTTTGGTGCTAGTAAGACACGAGTACCAATTCACATCGTTAAATGATATGATAATTAAATTGCTTTAGCCAGAAGATAAGTGAAAGTACTAATAAAAGTAAAAGTTATAGTAAACATTAACGTAAAAGTAAAAGTAAAAGTAAATTCGATATTGATCCACCTAAAGAAAATTCTACAAAGTCAAGTTGAAAGTTTAGAAACCAAAGACCAATAGTTATCAAAATACGAATTAACAACAAGATTAGTATTAACTGAAATATAAAGAAATGCTTAATAAAATAAGAATAGTAGAAGCATAAATTATGAAATTATGCTTAATTTTGGAAAATTCTTGGATTAGTAGTCACCACTGGGCATATTTAATGCTCAGCACGTAGTGTTTGCTGCGTGCAGGTTCTGAAGCGTTGCAGGAGCATAGTACATCAAAGATCCAGAATGGAAGAGAAGATTTTTGTATTAGTTGGTGTAAGTCCTTGGCATGTATATACTTAGACCATTAAGATAAAAGTTTAAATTGTATTTTGAACGTATCTTTTTAACTATTAATGGATGAATGACTAGTATAAGTTTTTGGTCTGATGTTTTGGTGTATATTTTAATTGTTACTGTTATTGTTTGACTCCGAACGAAAAAGTATTTTTAGTGTTTCGATTTGTTTGAAAAAAAAACATTCCGATTTCAGATAAGTTCGCATCGAAAAAGACTATTCCGAGAAGGGTGTGACATATATATATATATATATATATATATATATATATGTATATATATGTATGTACATACATACACATACATGTGCATATGTATGTATGTATACATGTATGTATGTATACATACATGTGTATGTATGTGCATACATATATGTGTATGTATGTGCCTACAAACATACATACACACACACACACATACATTCATATATGTGTGTACATACATATACATGTATACATGTATATGTATGTGCGTGCATACATACATACACACACACACACATACATATATACATACACACACACACACACACATACATACATACATACATATATGTACGTACATACATACACATACATATATATATACATGTATGTATATATATATACACACACACACATACATATATATGTGTGTGTATACATATATATACACATACATATATACAAAAAATAAATACTCCAATTTTTCATTTATTAATAAATGAATGCGTTTTTTAAATTTTCTACAGAAAATTAATACTTTAATTTTCAAAGAAAATAGAAAATAGAAAACAAAAAACTATTTTTTTAAGTAAACACACCCTTAACTTTTCTAGTCCATTATATAGGTTAACTCTTCTAGTCTATCAGAATAGTTAAGTTTTCTAGTGCATTAGAGAAGTTCACCAAAACTGTAAGTTCTGTTTTCACAAAAAGAGAAAATAACGACTAGTTTCTTATTTTACCAATTTATCTCATTTCTAACGACTATTTTTTGTTCTCTAATGGCTATAACATATTTTTGGCTATAAATACAAGATTTTTTTAAGTCCAAAAAGTTTCAAAGAAGTTAGAAATTCATTTTATCTCTTGAGATACAAATCTTACATATTTTTCAAGCATATTTCCAAATCTTGCACTTCACTCATTATTATCCTTCTCAACTAGATTATAGCTTTTTGTTGTAATTCTTTTGTGAGGAATCTTTGAAAAAGATTGTCAGAAGGGTTGGCAAAAACCTTAGGAATTCTAGTAAGTTTTTACATCTTTTTCTTAGAAAAAAAATTATGGATAGAATACACTAGAATTGTATATTGGCTTTAACTTTTACCCATTAAAAGAATTATTAGTGGAGATAAAATCTCAAGAAGGTAGATCTTGGTGTTAATCTATTTTATCTCCCCTCTTCTTTGTTTTGTTTCTTAAACTATTTTTAATAGATCTGTCCTGCTAAGAAAAATTCTGTTATAAAAGCTTTCTGTTAAAAATCATTTTGTGTTTATCTTAAATTCTTTAAGTTAATATTGTTATTGAAAAAGATTTCAAAAATCAATTTCTACTGTTCATTACATTTTGCATATACATTCTACACCTTAACCAATTCTGCTCCACTAGAAAACACTTCACTTCTGCTTAACTAGAACTTGTTTGAAAAATTGTGTAACACCCAATTCACCCCCCCTTTTATGTGTCTTAGGGACCAATAATTGATATTAGAGCAGTGCTCATTCTCCTAAGGTTTGGCAACCTTGAGTGATTCGTAACATGTCTTTAAGTTCTAGAAATCCGCCCGTAGCTACTCCATTCAATGAAGGTCATTTTGTTTATAGACCACCTATGTTTATTGGTGATAATTATCCATTTTGGAAAGTTGTTATAAGGCATTTCATATAGTCTCAAGAAATAAACTATTGGGATATCATAGAAGATGGATATCACCCACCAACAAAAATGATTATTCAAATTGGAAATCTGAATGCTATAGTTCTGAAAATCATAAAGGAACTCACAAATGAAGATAAAAAAAAGCATTTAATTGAATTCAAAGGCTATGAGCATTATGTTTTGCTCACTACACACCAACAAATTCAATAGAGTTTCTAGTTGTGAAATAGTGAAAGAAATATAGGATAAGTGGGCAGCAATATATGAAGGAACCCATCAAGTGGAAGGATCCAAATTGTATATGCTCATGGTGGACTACAAAGACTTCAAGATGAAACCAAAAAAGATAATCTCAGAGGTAAGTAACAGGTATATTAAATTAACTAATGAGATTAAAGCTTTAGGTAAAATGTTACATGAGGAAGATAAAATTGCTAAATTGGCTAAATGTCTCACTCCTAGACGGGACGCTAAAGCTTCAATTTCATTATAAAGATCTTGAATCTCTTAATTTTGATACTATTTGTGGTTCTCTTATTTCTCATGAGATATATATTAAGTCACAAAATGGTGAGAAAGAAAAAGAAAGAAAGACAATTAAAGGCACTTACTCTCAAAGCTAAATATAGAAGTGACTATTCAACTGGAGATGATGAGATAGCACTCATTACAAAGAAATTCAAAAGGCTATACAGAAAAGGTAAGAAATTCAACAAGAGATAGTAACAAAAATAAACACAACAAAAAATCGAAAGTCCCTCCAAATCTTTTTAAGATATAATGTGTTATGAATGCAAGAAGCCTAGACATATTAAATCAAAATGTATAAATCTAAAAAAAGAGAAAAAATACCAAAAAAAAGCTAGGAAAGCAACATGGAGTAATAGTAAAGATTTCAGCATCACTGCTGATGAATCAGAAGAAGTAGGTCTGATGGCAATTTTTGATCATGAAGATTAGAATGCGTCAGCTGAGATAGATTAGAAAAATCAATGTTTTGCTAAAAAGAATGGAGGTCAAACAAACAAAGAAAAAGAACTAGATAAGGTAATGTGTTCTGATTTTGATGCAAATGGTAATGAAATTGAAAATATACTTATTTGTTTTGAAAAATTACACCATAAATATCACATGCTTAAAACAAATCAAATTGCATTAAGAAAAGAGCATGATATTTTAAGGAAAAAAATTGAGCAGGTAAAACTAAAAGGAATTGATGCAAAAAAATGAATATTTAATCTTGAAAAGAAATTTGTTGCATTGCAAGAAAAATGTAATGATAAAAGAAAGAAAATTTGTGAATGTAATGGAAAAGAAAACAAAGAATTGTATGCAAGTACATCAAAAAAATTATGTTAAATATAAAAAGAACTACAACCAAAAAAAGGATTAAAAATGTTTATTATGTGAATTCTTATTTTAGCAGTTATGTAGCTTGATTTTATTATAACAGAAAAGGACATGTGTCTAAATTCTATTTTTATAAAAGAAATGCTAGTTCTGAAAAAAAATGGGTTGTAAAAAATAATGTTCTTGCTATAATTGATCCCCAATGACCTAAGAAATTGGGTGCCTAAATCTGTATAATTTACTTATCGATCTGCCTTAGGAGCTCTAGATCAAACAAATGGTATTAATTTGGACAATGGATGCTCTAGGAATATGACAGGGAACAAATCAAAGTTCTCAAAATTAGCCATGAGAGATGATGGAAAAGTTAGTTTTAGTGATAACAGAAAAGGAAAAATAATTGGAATTGAGACAATTGGTTCAGATCCAAAAATAAAAGATGTTTCACTTGTTTATGGATTGAAGTTCAAGTTGTTGCGCATCAGCCAAATCTGTGATAGAAACAGAAGAGTGATTTTTAAAAAAGATCACCTCAAAGTAAAAGAAGTCGAAATAAAACAGATAATTCTAACAATATTTATTAAGTCAATATAGAAGAGTTGCAGAAAAGTGATTTGAAATGCTTGATAACACAAGAAAATTTAAGTATACTTTGGCATAAGAAGGTTAAACATGTAAGCATTCATAAAATGGAGAAGCTTGCTAGAAAAAATCTTCTGAAAGGATTGCCAAAGATGAATTTTCGAAATAGATTATGTTTGTAAGGCTTGTCAACTTGGGAAACAGACTAGAACTTCCCATAAATTGAAATGTGAAATCTCATCCAAGAAAGCATTAAAGCTTTTATACTTAGATTTGTTTGGACCTATAATTCCTACAAGTATCGGTAGAAAAGTTTATATATTTGTGATAGTGGATGATTATACAAGATTTACTTGGACTCTTTTTCTTGCTCACAAAAATGAAGCATTCAAGGAATTTGAAAAATTGAACAAAATAAATACAAAGGAGTGATCATGAAGGAAAATTTGAAAATAAGTGTTTTGAGGAGTATTGCATTAGTTTTAGAATTCATCATAGTTTTTCAACTCCCAAAACACTTCAACAGAATAATGTAGTAGAGAGGAAAACCAAAACACTTTAGGAGATGGTTAGAACAATTATCAATGAAAATAATCTTCCAAAGTACTTCTGAGTAGAAGTAGTGAACACTACTTGTTATATCCTAAACAAAACACTGGTAAGAACGGTTATAAACAAAGCACCATATGAGCTCTGGAAGACAGAAAACCTAACATTAGCTACTTTCAACCTTTTGGTTGTAAGTGTTTTATTTTTAATGATAAAAATAATTTAAGTAAATTTGATGCAAAGTCTGATGAAAGTAATTTTCTTGATTATTCATTAAATAGTAAAGCTTATAGAGTTTTTAATAGAAGAACTTTTGTAGTAGAAGAATCTATAAGTGTTAAATTTGATTCTACTAACATAAATTCTAGAGAACTGAGCTATTTTGATGATGATACAAATATAGAGAGAAATGATTTAAGCAAAAAGAATAAAGAAAATAATTAGACAGATAAGTCACCAGATCAGCAAGCAGATTAGAATGACAAATCTAGAAACACGTCTAGTCAACTAGAAGCAAATCAACCAGCAAAAAGGCAAGTAGATCAGTCTCCAGACAACCAAATAAAATAGTCTATTAAAAAATAAAATAGTCTATTAAAAATCTAGCAGAATAACAAATTACAGAACAACCAGCAAAACTACCAATGGACTAAAAATTTCATTGATATTATCCAAAGGAGAATTTATTGATAAAACCATCAAAAAGAATGATGACCAGAATAGCGATGCGAGAATACTGTGTTAATGTAGCTTTTGTTTCTCAACTAGAACCTAAAAATTTTATGGATGCTCAAAATGATGAAAATTGGATTCTTGCTATGCAAGAAAAATTGAATCAATTTGAGAGAAATAAAGTTTGGAATCTAGTTCTTAGACCTTTAAATTGTTCTATTATTGGTACTAAATGGGTATTTAGAAACAAACTTGAATAGCAAAGGAATGTGGTAAGGAACAAAGCAAGATTAGTTGCTCAAGGCTACAATCAAGAGGAAGGTATTGATTTTGACAAAACCTTTGTACCAGTAGTTAGATTAGATGCAATTAGAATTTTATGTGCATATGTATGTTTTAAAAATCTTAAGCTTTTTCAAATGGATCTAAAAAATAATTTTCTAAATGGAATTTTAAATAAAGAAGTTTATATAGCACAACCTCTTGATTTTGAAAGTCAAGATCATCCAAATTATGTTTACAAACTCAAAAAGGCTTTATATGGTTTACAGCAAGCTCCAAGAGCTTGGTATGAAAGATTGAGTTATTTTCTTCTTGCTCATGGCTTTAATAAAGGAAAAGTTGATAATACTCTTTTTACTAAACATCATTCATCTTATTTTAATCGTGAAAATTTATATTGATGATAGTGTTTTTGGTTCAACAAATATTTTTATGTGCAAAGAGTTTGAATCTATTATGAAGTAGGAATTTGAAATGAGTTTGATGGGTGAACTCACATTCTTCTTGGGTCTTCAAATTAAGTAGTGCAGAAGTAGAATTTTCATTATTCAAACTAAATATACAAAAGAGTCAATAAAGAAATTTAAGATGACAGATGCAAAATCAACAAGTACTAAACATCATTCATTTCATATTTTAATCGTGCAAATTTATATTGATGACATTATTTTTGGTTCAACTAATATTTCTATGTGCAAAGAGTTTGAATCTATTATGAAGT
This sequence comes from Excoecaria agallocha, assembly GCA_037975025.1. Classification (NCBI taxonomy): domain Eukaryota; kingdom Viridiplantae; phylum Streptophyta; class Magnoliopsida; order Malpighiales; family Euphorbiaceae; genus Excoecaria; species Excoecaria agallocha. Next base: position 35,276,273 of record CM075807.1, on the reverse strand, counting down.
AAAAATTTGAAATGAGTTTGAAATTTGAAATGAGTTTGATGGGTGGACTCACATTGTTCTTGGTTCAACAAATCAAACAGTGCAGAAGTGAAATTTTCATTAGTCAAACTAAATATACAAAGGAATTAATAAAGAAATTTAAGATGACAAATGCGAAATCAGTAAATACTCCTATAAGCCCCTCAATTAAGTTGAAAAAAGATGAAAAAGGCAAGAATATTGATAAAAAGAATTATAGAGGCATGATCAGGTCTTTGTTATACTTGACAGCAAGTAGACCAGATATACGTTTCAGTGTGTGTCTATGTTCAAGGTTCCAATCATCTCCAAAAGAGTCACATTTGTCTGCAGAAAAGAGAATATTAAGACATCTAATGGGAACTCCAGAATTAGGATTATGGTATCAAAAAAGTAATTCTCTTAATCTCGTAGGCTATTTTAATGCGGATTACGTTGGATGCAAAAGTGACAGAAAAAAGCACTTATGGTGCCTATTATTTTCTTAAAATTTTTCTAATTACTTGCTCCAGTAGAAAACAAAACTCAATGGCTCTATCTATAGCAGAAATAGAATATATTGCAGTTGGAGGATGTATTGCACAAATTTTGTGGATAAGATAGCAGCTAAAGGATTATGAAATTGAGTTTGATCAAGTTTCAATTTTTTTGTGACAACACAAGTGCAATTAATTTGACCAAAATTATATTCTACATTTCAGAACCAAACATATAGAAATCAAACACTACTTCGTCAGAAATCATGTTTAATGTGGTGATATTATGCTAGAATTTGTTCCAATAGAGCAGCAATTAGCTAATATCTTCACAAAACTTCTAAATGAAGATCAATTCTACCAAATTAGAAGAAAATTGGACATGGGTTCTGATAATGTTCAATTTATCAAACTCCTCAGCGAGTCAAAGGAAAAGAGATCCGATCGTCGCTTAGAGACCTGCAAAAAACCATACCTGATCGGTTTGGACAGAAGCACTCCAAAGCTTCAGTCAGTGACTTAGAGATACGATAATCTTAGAGAGAAAATTGGTCTCATGATTCACGTACCTGGATCCACTGTTTATTGGGCTATTTATAGAGGATGTGAGAGTGTAGTCAAGTGCCTAGATGGGGCTATAGAGATGTCAGGGTAGGAGAATAGCAATGTGACAGCGAACATGTGAGGGACATTGGCTTTGCTGTACGACGGTGGATTGACAAGATAACCAGTCCCATCAATCCGATCGATTCGAATCAGCCAGCTTCCTTGCATTACTAGTTCATGCACTAGGCATCTCCAGGAACTAAAATCCATGGGCGTTAGGCCTAAGCCCGTTTTAGGGCCCAAAAGGTAAAAAAAGTGTTATCACTTGCCCCCCTCTTAAGAGGATGGCTAATCATCCGACAGTCGGATTGGTCGGAGTTGTAAAATTCATTCGCCCGATCGAGCCACCATTAATTTGAGCAGTTGTTATAGCTTAGAGATAGGTGTGTGTTCTTAGAACGATGCTTCGGTATCTAGACCAGCACGATTTGTTCTTTTTCAACGTGTGGTGAATTTTGGTTGGTGCATCCGAAGAGTCTCTTCTTATAAATATGTAATCTTCAGAGACCGTTTTCTGCTTTTTATTGAAATCTTTGGTGAAACTCTGCCAAAAATTTTCCTGCTTTTTCCTAGATTTTTTGGCTTCAAGGATTTTTTAGGTCTTAAAATTATTTCTCTAAGTAAGTAAATTTAACTTACGCGTCTTGCATTTCCTTTCCATCTTTTTGCATTTCGTCTATGTTTATCTTGTCTATGAATCCTCTGGTTTAGACTAGGGACCATTTTGCTTCTCCCTCTTTAAAGGTATGGCATCTAGTAGTAGTCAATCACTGGATATGAGGTTCATAGAGCAATATAAGGTTAAACCTGCTGTAGAAACACATTCCACCTTGTTTGAGAGTGAGGTGTCAAGAATAAAGGCGAAGTATGGGTTACCGGACGACGTGCACGTGATGAGGTGCCCCGACTCTATAGCGATAATAGAGGGCCCCTTTGATGCAAACAAGAACAAATGATTTGTTTGCCATCTATGGAGTCAGGATGAGGGGCTTAGATTCCCGCTCGATGCTGTTGAGATTAGGATCCTCAAGGGTTACAGGATCGTACTGAATCAACTGAACCCTAATGGGTGGAGGGTGATAACCTACTTTAAGATAATTTGCAAGAGTGAAAGAGTGGCCTCGACCCTTGACCCTTTTACATACTTTTTCTACCTGTTTAGCCATTATGAGCGGATGAGGTATTATTTCACCAGCAGGTCGAGAAAGAAGTTGATCGCGCTTCCCTCCTCAATGAAGGTTTACAAGGATAAGTATTTCCTTATATAAAGAGTAAGGGATTTCGGTGTTTTGATCACCCGATCAGACAGAGTGAGATCCCTAGGAGACAGCGGGTGGTGTGTCTCTGTACGCCATCAATATTAATAAGTTTACTGTGGCAATGAACAGGAGTGAGAGTCCATATGTCTCTGATTGGCTATTGCTCATTAGCGACAAGTCGGAGAGTCTTCTAGAAGAGGGAGGCACAGAATGTGAGCAGTAAGAAACACCATGGGGAGCTTATTGCGTTATTTGTTTTCCATATACTACAGCTGTAGCAAGTAAAGCACTGATTTCTTGATTTTTTTATTTTCTTTTTACAGCTACGATGGCCAGTATGAGAGTTGTGAGAAGCGAGTTGGCCAAAGCTGTAACACAATAGTTTGATGTGAGAAGGGCTACATCGGGAAAAAAAGTCGGTAAAAAGAGGAAGAGGAAGTTGTTGTCTTCTGCTAAGGTTAAGGAGATGAAAAAACTAAGGCGCGATCCGAGCGAGTCTCCTCAAGGCAAGGGCTCTTTGAGGGGCATAGACTCCCTTGTTGCAGAGCCATCGATAAGCCCCATGGATGTCAGCACAAGATCTAATCCCCTCATTGCTTCAACCTTTGTGGGTCATTCGTCTTCGCGAAGGAGAAGGCTTAGACTTGAGGACGAATCACCATCACCTGAGGATGCCTTCCTTGTTTCTGATCCTTTCGCCATTCTTACTGTAAATAAATCTTTTGACGAGGTGCCCATGGAGGTAGCCAAGAAGGCAAAAGGTAAAGAGACAATCTCGAGCGGTGTGACTAGTGAGGAGCCTAAGGTATGGTTCGAGCGAAGGGGTACCTCCATAAAGGATGCATTGAATGAGCGCTTTGGGGAAAATTATTCTGCCTCAAATTCCTATGTGGCATCCTTCATTTGTAAAGGTCTCCTTAACAAGGAAGATTTTTGGGCAATGGGTGCTAATGATGCCTTGAAACAAGAGTTCGAGGAATTCCAAGTCATAAGCTTAGATGTTCACGCCACTATTCTTGTTTTCAAATTTCAATGAATTAGATCTTGTGTTCCTTACCTTATTGCTCATTTTGGGTTTTGTCTATATTTAGATGATCAAGTGGGGTATGCAGCTTCATGATCAAGCCGCATATTTTAGAGCAAAGTGGAAGGACAGCATTCGAGAAGGGGGAGAGCTAAAAAATAAGCTTGTGGTGGCTGCCTAGGAGAACTCAGATCTAAAGGCGAATATTCTTTGCTTGACTGAGGTGACCGATGAGTTGAGTACTATATGGGAGAAAGTTGTCAAGCTGGAGGAGCAACTGGAAAGGGATGGTGCTCACTTGCGACGAATCGATGGGGATAACAGTAAATTGGTAGTCGATTAATACTGCATTTCCTCCGAGTGCGATAGAGCTATTGCAGAGGTAGAATTTTTATGGAGTACTTTCGAGGCCAAAGAGCACACCCTTGTTGGCAAGCATGCAGAGGAGTTGGCATCCCAGAAAAGTAGCCTCATTGAGGAGCTAGCTAAAGCTCATATCGGCATTATCACGCGACTTAAGCACGAGGCCAAGTGGCATTTTCCTAATACTGCTTTTGATTAGATGGAGGATCCTGGCACGCTACCTGACCTTCCATCTAGTGATGAAAAGTAGGATCTTTCTAAGGACGAGGTAGATGAGGAGCCCGAGGATGTGGCTGATCCTGAGGGTGAAGGCACGATGGATGGTGAGGCCGTTTAAGAATCTTTTGCAGGGCTTGAGGTTGTCTTCCTTTCCCCTGCTACCTCCATTCACATCTCGCCTTTTAAGCTTTTTGCCACAAAGTTGTCTGTTTTGCCTAGTGTAGATTATCCTTCTGTGTTGATTGCGGACCCTCCTGTGGCTTCAATCGTTGATTCGGCTATTTCCTCAACCATTGACCTAGTTGCTGATCTGCCTGCTGAATCAAGGGGAACGTTGATATCTGAGGCAACTCCTTAATGTTTTCATGTGTATAGGCAATTTGTAGTTATCAAAATTTTATCTAACAGTTATGGATTTGTTTTTTGTTTTAATGAAGTTTGCAGTTTCGTTTCATCGCATTATTATTTTGTTCTATTCTTATTGTGATAGCTTGACTGAGCTAACAAATAAACAATTGGACTATCTTCCTGAATAATTAAAGAGATTGTAGATCACTTGATTGCTTGTTTACCGACACTTATGCAATAGGCACACGTTAAGCTCTTTCTATTGTTTGTAAGCATAAGATCTAATCGGCAAGTGTGATCAGTCAACTAGTTAGTTATGGTTGAGCTATCGAGCAGAGTGGATGACCCTTTGGATCTCGCTTTCTTGCTTTTAGGATGTTGGGTATGCTTGGTACATCAAGTTAAATAGGCATGCATTTTTATCAGCATCGTAGCACCATTTTTAACTTAGGAGAAGTGAAAGCGAGGTGTTTGCAAATGATAGACTTTGACCCTCGCTTTTTCGGCTCTGGATCTGCATCAAGGGTAGCATATAGGCGTTGTAAGTCTTTTATGCATGGAGTAAATTTATTATCTTTGATAATATAGATTACAACACTACATCATGTACTTCTTAAATACTCCAGCATTCCAACTCCTAGGGATATCTAATCAATCTAGGGTTTATAGCTTGTAAGTGCTTGTGTCGAGGACTTTGGTCACTTCGTAGGGCCCCTCCCAGTTGGGCATTAGTTTTCCTACTCCGGCATTACCTATCCCAATCTCGGCCTTTCTTAAAACAAGGTTGCCAACTTTAAAGGCTTTGGGCGTTACTCTTCTGTTATGATATCTGGCAATTCTCTACTTGTAAGCGATGATTTTGGCGTAAGCATCTTCTCTCTTTTCTTCTACCAGATCCAAGTCTTTGTGCCTTTCTTGCATGTTATTTTCGTCAAAATAAAATGTTAATCGGTAGGAGGGGATCTTGATTTTTACCAATATGACTGCCTCTGATCCATACACCAGTGAAAATGGTGTTTGATAAGTGCCGGCTCTAGGTAAAGTTCGATAAGAGCATAAGACACTTTGCAGCTCTTTTGTCCAATCGGCCTTCGTTTTGCCCAATCATTTTTTCAGTCCCATCAATATAGTTTGGTTGGAGACCTTCGTCATCCTGTTGCTTTATGGGTGGGTAACCAAAGTGAATTTTAGGTCAATTTTTAGGCCAAAGCAGAAGTTTTTGAATGTCTAACTATCAAATTGCTTGTCGTTATCAGTTACAAAAAATTTAAGGAGACCATATCTTCAGATGATCTCTCGCCAGGCAAAATTTCTGATTTTTTCGGTAGTTATTATTGCTAAGGGATCTGCCTCAATCCACTTGGAAAAGTGGTCAATAGCGACAACAAGAAATTTCATTTATCGTTTGCCTTGGGGAAAAGGACCCAAGATGTCCAGCCCCTATTAGTCGAATGGCCAAGACACTGCGATCGGTTGCTGGTTCACTGTGGGTTGTCTGATAACTCTGCTATGAATTTGACATTGTGGGCATTTTTTGAAACTATTTTAGGCATCTTTAAAGATGCTTGGCCACTAATAGCCAGTTTGGAGAACCTTTCTTGCAATTGCCCTGCTGGCATCGTGAGCTCTGCAAATGCCCTCATGGATCTCCTAGAGCATGTAGTCGCCTTTATCTTCCGTCACACATTTGAGCCAGGGATGACTGAATGGCTTCCTGTATAATTCATCATCAATTATAGAATAATTAAGAGATTTTTGAGATACCTTTCGAGCTTCATCTTTATTTACCGGCAATTCGCCTTTTCGGAGGAACCTTTCGATCGGGGTCATCCAGGTGTCGCCCTATTGCTCAATTTCCATAAATTTTGGCTCGTCAAGGGAAGGGGATAGCTACTCTACAGTGGTTACGGCTTCTTTGATTTTGTGTTTGTCGGAGGCTGACAGTTTGGCTAATCGATCGACCACCGTTGTCTCTCCTCTAGACACTTTTTCCTGGATCCAGGTGCAACCAACCTCCTCCAGCTCCTTCAAATCAGTTTTGATTTTTTCCAAGTATCTTTTCATAGAATCCTCTTTGACTTCAAAAGCACCTAATACTTGACTGGTCACTAGTGAGGAGTCACTTTTAATTTTGAGGGTTTCTGGTCATATTGCCCTCGCCGGCCTCAGGCCATGCAATAACACCTCGTACTCTGTGACATTATTGGATGCTTTAAAGTTAATTTGGATTGCGTACCTAATTGTGATGTTAAGGAGACCCTTCATAACAATTCCAACTCCGACTCGAGCACTATACGAAGCCCCATCAACAATAATTTTCCACACCATTTGTAGGGGCCATTCGATTGGTTCTCCGTTCTTGGTCTAGGGCTTAGGCCTTTATTGCACGCCTAGGTTCGTACTTAAGATCCCATGATTGCAATTTTATGGCCCAACCCACCATCCTGTCCTCCAAGTCGAGCTCCGAAACCCTAAGCACCTGGCTGACATAATAAATTGGGAGCAGTTGTGACCCTTACTGTAATGGCCTCAACATCGGGTTAGCCGTGAACAATAACTTTCGATTGTGAATGTTATTTTCGGGCCGAAAATCGTATCTGAAAGTAAAACATATTTTATTTGACTATTGAAAAGTATTGGTCATTATGAGTCCAGGGATGAAATTTAAAGTTAAATCGAGGTCAAATGAATCTTTAAAAGTCAAAAATACGAAAAAGTTTGCAAGTCATTTTTCTTGTAAAAATGGTTGACTCGACTTTAACCAAATTTTTAAAAATAGTAAATAAACTCAAAAAATTGCCAGATTTTTTAGATCTTAATGAAATTTTATGTAAAATATTTTGGTAATAAAAATTTAATTTTTCGGTGATGCCGGTAGTTATCGAATCGGATCGATTCGATTGAATCAGACCAGTAACAGACTCCGATTGAGTCAAAATTTTTTATGGAAGCTTAATATATTATTTTAAGAATTATGCAATTGATTTTGAGTGAAATTGAGCTTTAAAAGTGAGAGAAATAATTTTGAAAATCATAATGGACCTAAATAATAGAATTGGGCTTGAAATAGATTGTGCCAATTGGGATAGACCAAGCTCAACCCATTAAGAGCCTTATAAAAGGCATAAAAATTTGATGTTCCAGTACATTCATCCAACCTCTCCTTCTCTCACGTTTCTTCTTCTTGGCCAAGTGAAAGAATTTCATTGTTCTTAATTTCTTCATCTTTTCTCTAAGTTTCTTCCTGAATTCAAGCCCCTTAAGTAAAATTTAGCTTTTCTAGTGGTTTATGGTAGCCTCTAATCTCCATTTGAGGTAATTATAAGAAATAATTGAAGGAAAATCAAGAGGAGGAAGGTTATGTATCAAAATTGAGGTAAGTGATTTTAAGATTTTTAATTCAATTTAAGGGTTTGTATGGGTAGATTGAAGATTGTAGAGTAAGATTTGTAGTTAAGTTGGAAAAATAAAGCAAAGAATTAATAAATTTTCATCCTTGTATTTTGGGCCACCTTAGGATTCTAAGGATTTTTTGCCACCTTAGGATTCTAAAGAGAAAGGTGGTGTCCTAAGGATCTAAAGCAAAGAAAAGAAGGTTTAAGGAGTGGAAACAAGCTCTTGAGGTTAGTGGCTAATAAATCATAACATTTCCCTTTGATCTGAATGATTTTTCCTTTATGTAACTTAGGAAAATTTAATAGAAATATGTATAATTGAAATTGATGATAGGATAATAGAATTAGACCTTAAATAAGCTTATTAGGAAGCTTAAATGAATTTAAAAGCAAGTGTAAGGTGGACTTCTTAGCTTGACCGAATTGTACCCTAAAGAGAAATAGTGTTTAAATCATGTATTTTAATAAAATTAAGCCTTAAAATGATAATAGAGATAAAATAACATGTCTATAAATTTTTATAGAATTTATGAAAATTATTTGAATATTTTTGGAATAATTAATGAATTTTTATAGAACTTTTGGGAAATAATGTATGAAATAAGTGAAATATGTGCCTATAAATTTTTATAGAATTTATATAAACTATTTGAATATTTCAAGATGAAATTTTGGTTATGTATGAAGTGAAAATATTGAATAATTATGAGTTAATTCATAATTTGATGAAAAAATGGTGAATTATGGTTAAATAATTTACAGACTATGTAAAAAGGATTGAAAAGTTTGACCGACAAATGAATTAAATAAAAAAATAATAAAAAGTGTAAAAAAATTCGGATAATGATTTATAATTTAATGAAATTATGCCCTTAAAAATAGTCTGGCAGTAAAATCTAGCTCAGGATATAATTGGCTGGCCATAGGGATATATGTACCGCGATGCAAGTCATGAATACTTGCTTTGCTATGGTAGGATCTTTGATCTCCATAGTATCTGTATCTGTCTAATCTTATATCTATTCTGTGGAAAATGGTCTTTCGGGGTCATTTCTCAGTCTGTTTATTACCCTATGGTGTCCATGTCCAGTATATCCAGTCTGAGAGTTTCTATCGGTATTGTACTAGGAACACTATGTAAAAAATAAATTAAAAGAGTGAAAAACAAAGATAAAAATAAAGTGTAAGATGAAAAGGGCCTAATTGAAAGGAAATAAAAAGTATAGGGGCAAAACGATAATTTTACCAAAATTTGTATTTAATGAATAAAAATAATTAAGAAAAGATCATAAAGGATAAAATGATAATTTGGTGTCCCAACAATGTAAAAATGAAGTTTTATATGACATAGGGACTAAAAGTATAATTTTGCATGAAAACATTAAAGTATGGAGTAATTGGTAAATTGTATGTAAAGTTATAGGTTAAAAATGAAAATAAATGAGAATAATAGCAATTTTATAAATATTAGGTAAAAGGGCAAATTTGTAAAAAGTTAAGTAAATAAGGACTAAATTGAAGAATTATTTAAAGTTTTGGTGTTGGTTGAAAAGGATTGCTAATAATAGAATAAAAACATTTTTAAAAATGTATATGAACAATAATTGCAAAATTATGATTATATTGAAAGTTTGTTAAACTAATTGTTACATAATTAGAACAACTACATTAAAGAAAAATATTATGATTGTTAATCACCACTGGGCATATTTAATGCTCAACACATAGGATTTACTGCGTGCAGGTACTGAAGAGAAAGTAACACTAGTACACAGGAAGATAAAGAATTAAGGATTAAAGATGAATTTTTGAGTGGCATGTATATATATATAATAATTAATTTAAGTAAAGGATTTAGCATGTTTAGTACTTTTTTATGTATATATATAAATCTTATATGGATGATGAATATAGTCGGTTGGTACAAATGAGTAATGAATGATACGTGAATATTGTTATTATTGAACTTTTATGCCTCTGAGAGGCTGTAAAAATTATCTGCATTTTAGGGGGCTAATTAGATTTATAGCTGTCATATTGCCAAATTTTTGTAAAATAAACAGTAACCTTAGACAGTTATAGGTCTACGGCAACGTAACTTAAAAGTTATATAAATAGACTAATACTAGAAATAAAAGGTTAAGCGGTTTAGAAAAAAATCCCGGCTTTTTGCACTAGAATGTTAGATTTGTATGATATGGGTGTTACATTTAGTGGTATCAGAGCAAAGGTTTAAGCGGTTCTAAGATCGAAGTGGGATTAGTAATTGGTTTATTTATATATACATGCCAATTGTAAGTGAAAAAAGTGATAGGAGTTTGATGTGTACTTGCTCCTGTTTGTTTTTAAGTGAAAAGTTGTCATCTGACTGAGATCGTTAAGTAGGGGATGGTGAAAGTGAGGTGTCCATAGATACTGGACAGTATGAGGCCCCATATTAGTAGACTTTTTCACCAGTGATTATGCCTCCACCTTCACAGTTTGATTTCTTCAATTTGATAATTGATTGTATACAACAAAAACTGCAGTTGGGTCAAAATATAAGTAGTGTTGCTTTAAGCCTTTTGGAGGCTAAAGCAGGGTAATAAATTATTGACTAAATATGAGCGCGAGTTTGAGTGCCTAAGTGCCCTTGTGGATGAAAGCTAGTCCATTGAAGGATAAAATAAAAAATGTGCCAGAGATTTAAAAGGAGACTATATATTGAGTTTAGACAAATTATAAGGATACAGAGATACCCTGACTTGAGTGTCATGGTGTAGTTTGCCATTGAGTTAGAAGTTATACAGTCAGGGGAGATTGCCCCTTATGTGATGGAATGATTATATGCTCACTAAGTGATGATATACTGTAAAGGAAGGAGAGTTACTTTGGGATTCAATGGAGGTCAGGACATCGCAGTTATAGGTGTGAAAATCAGCTTCTTATCTTATGTGATTTCTGCTACCGCTGTAAAGAGATTGATTAGAAATGGTGCATTGCTTACTTGTGCTTTGCAATGGAGACAGAAAGAAAAAAATTTGAAAGTGTCAGAAGTACCCATTGTCAGATAGTTCCTTGATGTGTTCCCTAATGAGTTACTAGGATTACCACCTGATAGGAAAGTGGAATTCTCTATTGATATGACTCCAGGCACCTGCCACCTTTTTGGGTTTGACAAATAGGGTATTCCACCTTTATTTGGATCCATTTATGGTGGTTTTTATTGATGACATTCCGGTGTATTCTGAGACACCGGAAGAGCATGATAAGTTTTTGAGGATTGTTCTACAGATATTGAAGGAAAAGCAACTGTATGTCAAGTTTAGCAAATGTGATTCTGGTTGAATGAGGAGTTCCTGAATTAGCCGAGTACTACAGGGAAGCTAATGTAGTGACCGATATACTCAGCATAAAAATGTATATCTGGTAATATGAATGTTCTCAAATGAATGTATTTAAGTGTTGAATAAGTGTAAATAGCTAATGATGGTGGTTGCAACCCGTCGAGCTATGAGTGTCAGTTTAAGTCTGACACCCAATGGACATTATTAGCTAAAATGTAAGCAAAAACGGAGCATCAGGTTTCTTCAAAATGACTTCGACTTACATTGATATTGGACTAAAAAGGAGATAGAGTGACCATAGATTTTGTTATTGGATTATCTGTACTTTAAAGAGAACATGATGCTTTATAGAGATTATTAATAGTCCCCACTTTGGCATAGTATTTTATCCTCATATTGCTGATCAGCTAGAATAAGTGACTCAGACATTAGAAGATTTGATGTGTGATACTATATAATTGAAATTAGTAACAATTGAGAAAAACACTTGTACTTAGCAGAGTTTGCTGATGACAATAACTATCAGTTCAGTAGAAAGATAGCTCTTTTTAAGGCATTGTCTGAAAATAAATACAGAATTCTGTCAAGTTGGACATAATTGAGTGCACAAAAATTGATAAGATGTAATTTCATTTGTGATTCGAAAGAGGTACAAATGCAGGTGGATGTGACTTGTGAAGAAAGACCATGAAGATCCTAACTATAGAGATCATTCAGCTCAAAAATAAATATGTTCCAATAGTAAAGATGCTTTGGAACCATCACAACATGAAATAAGCTTTGATGAAATAACAATATTGTATGTTCCTTAATACAAGTAAATTTCGAGGATGAAATTTCTTTTAATAGGAAAGAATTGTAATGGCCTCAACAGCGGGTTGGCTGTGAACAGTAACTTTCGATGGTGAATAGTATTTTCAGACCGAAAATCGTATCCGAAAGCGAAAAATATTTTATTTCACTATCAGAAAGTATTGGTCATGATGAGTCCAGTGGTGAAATTTAAAGTTAAACTGAGATCAAATAGACCTTAAAAAGTCAAAAATATAAAAAAGCTAGTGAGTTAATTTTCTTAGTAGAAAAATAGTAAATGAACTCCAAAAATTATCAGATTTTGCAGATCTTAATAAAATTTTATATAGAATAATTTGGTAATAAAAATTTAATTTTTTGGTGATGCCAATAGTTATCGAATCGGATCAATTCGATTGAATCATACCAGTAACGGACTCTGATTGAGTCGAAATTTTTCATAGAGGCTTAATATATTATTTTAAGAATTATGGAATTAATTTTGAGTGAAATTGAGCTTTGAAAGTGAGATAAATGATTTTGAAAAGCATAATAGGCCTAAATAATGGAATTGGGTTTGAAATAGATTGTGCCAATTGGGATGGACCAAGCTCAGCCCATTAAGAGCCTTATAAAAGGCATAAAAATCTAATGTTCCAGCACATTCATCCAGCCTCTCCCTCTCTCACGTTTCTTCTTCTTGGCCAAGTGAAAGAATTTCATTTTTCTTAATTTCTTCATCTTTTCTCTAAGTTTCTTCTTGAATTCAAGTCCCTTAAGTAAAATTCAACTTTTCTAGTGGTTTATGGTAGCCTCTAGTTTTCATTTGAGGTGATTATAATGAAAGAAATGAAGAAAAACTAAGAGGAGGATGGTTATGTATCAAAATTTAAGCAAGTGATTTTAAAGTTTTTAATTTGATTTAAGGATTTGTATGAGTAGATTGAAGGTTGTAGAGTAAGATTTTGTAGTTAAGTTGGAAAAATGAAGCAAGGAATTAATTCATCCTTGTATTTTTGGCCACCTTAGGATTCTAAGGAGAAAGGTGGTGTCCTAAGGATCTAAAGCACAAAAAGGAAGGTTTAAGAAGTGGAAACAAGCTCTTGAGGTTAGTGGCTTATAAATCATAACATTTCCCCTTGATTTGAATATTTTTCCTTTATGCAACTTAGGAAAATTTAATAGAAATGTGTATAATTGAAATTGATGATAGGATAATGGAATTAAACCTTAAATAAGCTTATTAGGAAGCTTAAATGAATTTAAAAGCAAGTGTAAGGTGGACTTCTTAGCTTGACCGAATTGTATCCTAAAGAGAAATAGTATTTAAATAATGTATTTTAATAAAATTAAGCCTTAAAATGATAATAGAGATGAAATAATATGTCCATAAAATTTTATAGAATTTATGAAAATTATTTGAATATTTTTGAAATAATTAATGGATTATGTAACTTGAGAAAATAATGAACTTTTTGGAAATAATGTATGAAACAAGTGAAATATGTGCCTATGAATTTTTATAGAATTTATAGAAATTATTTGAATATTTCAAGATGAAATTTTGGTTATGTATGAAGTGAAAATATTGAATTATTATGAGTTAATTCATAATTTGACGAAAAAAATGGTGAATTATGGTGAAATAATTCACAGACTGTGTAAAAAGGACTGAAAAGTTTGACTGACAAATGAATTAAATGAAAAAGTAATAAAAAAGTGTAAAAAAATTTGGATAATGATTTATAATTTAATGAAATTGTGTCCTTAAGAATAGTCTGGCAGTAAAATCTAGCTCAGGATATAATTGACTGGCCATAGGAATATCTGTATCGCGGTACAAGTCATAACGACTTGCTTTGCTATGGTAGGATATTTTATCTCCAAAGTATCTTTATCTGTCCGATCCGGTATCTATTCTGTGGGAAATGGTCTCTTAGGGTCATTTCTCAACCTATTTCTGGTGCTATGGGATCCACGTCCCATATATCCGGTCTAAGAGTTTTTGTTGGGATTGTACTAGGAACACTATGTAAAAATGAATTAAAAGAGTGAAAAGAAATATAAAAATGAAGTGTAAGATGAAAAAAATGGCCTAATTGAAAGGAAATAAAAAGTATAGGGGCAAAATGATAATTTTACCAAAACTTGTATTTAATGAATAAAAATAATTATAAAAAGACCATGAAGGGTAAAATGGTAATTTGATGTTCCAACAATGTAAAAATGAAGTTTTATATGACATAGGGACTAAAAGTGTAATTTTGCATGAAATCGTTAAAGTAAGGAGTAATTGGTAAATTGTATGTAAAGTTATAGGTTAAAAATGAAAATAAATGAGAATAATGGTAATTTTGTAAATATTAGGTAAAAGGGCAAATTTGTAAAAAGTTAAGTAAATAAGGACTAAATTAAAGAATTATTTAAAGTTTTGGTGTTGGTTGAAAAGGATTGCTAATAATAGAATAAAAACATTTTTAAAAATATAAATGAACAATAATTGCAAAATTGTAATTATATTGAAATTGTTAAACTAATTGTTACATAATTAGAACAACTACATTAAAGGAAAATATTATGATTGTTAGTCACCACTGGACATATTTAATGCTCAGCACGTAGGATTTACTGCGTGCAGATACTAAAGAGAAATGAGCACTAGTACATAGGAAGAGAAAGAATTAAGGATTAAAGATGAATTTTTGAGTGGTATGTATATGTATATAATAATTAATTTAAGAAAAATATTTAGCATGTTTAGTACCTTTTATGTATATATGTAAATCTTATATGGTTGATGGGTATAGTCGGTTGGTACAAATGAGTAATGAACGATATGTGATTATTGTTATTATTGAACTATTGTGCCTTTGAGAGGTTGTGAAAATTATTTGTGTTTTAGGGGGCTAGTTAGATTTATGGCTGTCATATTGCCGAATTTTTGTAAAATGAATAGTAACATTGGACAGTTATGGGTCTACGGTAACGTAACTTAAAAGTTATATAAATGGACTAAGACTAGAAATAAAAGGTTAAGCGGTTTAGAAAAAAAATCTCGGCTTTTTGTACCGGAACGTTAGATCCGTATGGTATGGGTGTTACACTTACTCTCTAGACAGGACGCCTATAATTGCCTCCCTAGATGTCGACAGGTACAAGAAAAGGCTTTCTCCTGGAATCAGCCTGCTCAATAGGGGGGCCATAAGAAATTTTTTTAACTCGTCGAACGCTTGTTGACAATTTATCCCCCACTCAAATGCATCGTTCTTCCTAATCAGTTTCTTAAAGAAAGGCATGCACCGCTTTACCGATGAGGAAATGAACCTTCCTAAGGCTGTAACTCGTCCATTTAACTTTTGGACACTTTCATGGTTCTTGGGGGCTGCATGTCCAAGATCACTTGTATTTTCTCCAGATTGGCTCTATCCCTCTCTGCAATACCATGAAGCCCAGAAACGTTCCTATTGGCACGCCAAAGACATATTTTTCTGGCTACAACTTCATCTAAAATTTGTTCAAGATGTCAAAGACTTTCGTTAACTTAGTAGAGTATTCGCCGGGACTTTTGCTCTTGACAATCATGTCGTTGACATAGACTTTAATGTTTTCCCCGATCTGACCTTTGAATATTTTATTTATCAATCGTTGGTATGTGGCTCCGATATTCTTCAGGCTGAACGACATTGCTCTGTAGCAGAAGGTTCCGTCATCCATGATCAAGCTTGTCTTTCCTGGTCCAAAAGCCACATTAAGATCTGATGGTGCCACATTAAGATCTGATGGTACCCAACATAAGTGTCAAGCAATGAAAAAATTTCATGACTCGTTGTTGTGTCATCCAGCTAATATATACTTGGTAAGGGGTAACTGTATTTTACACAGGCTTTGTTATGGTCCGTGCAATTGACACTCATCCTAGGTTTTCCAGACTTTTTCTTTACAAGAACCACGTTCGCCAACCATTTTAGGTAGGCTACCTCTCGAATTGTTCTCACTTTTAGGAGTCAATCGACTTCTTCTAAAATGAATTTTCTTCAATCGAAGGTGTGTCTGCAAAGTCTTTGCTTCACCGACTGGTAGCTTGGGTCAGTATTTAATCGGTGTGTGATGACTTTCGGGTCAATTTCAGGCATGTCCTTCGATTTCTATGCAAAAGAGGCATGGTTTATCATCAGTACTTGCATCACTGATTCTTCAACCTCCATATCCATGCTCACTCCTATCTGAATGCTTTTATTTCTTGAGAGTTCTCTTGTTTTTACCTCTCCGGCAAAGTTCATTTTCGGACACTCATCTTTTCCACCTCTTTTAGGCTCTGGATCCACTGCATAGGTTTCTTTATTTGGCCTAATCATGAAGACATATGCCTCTCGAGATGCTTTTTGATCCCCTTTCAAGATGGCGATGCCTCGCCCGGTGGGTATCTTTATGACCATGTATCATATGCTAGTGATGGCTCCAGTTTAGAAAAACAAGGGTTTGTCGAATATCGTATTGTAGGCAAAATTCATATCAATTATCATGAACGTTACGTTGCACACATGGGTGATTGCCTCTTGGCCCAGCTCGACAAACATTTCTGTAAACCCTACGACGGGGATGGTGGCATTACCCAATCCTATCAGCGGGTTAGCATTTGGTTGCAGCTTTCCTATCAACAGTCCCATCGCTCGATAAGCTTCGAGTGTCAAGACATTTACGGTGCTCCCGTTGTCCAAGAGAATCCTCTTTATAAGGAAGTTATTGACCTTAGCACTGACGACTATGGCATCCTCATCTTTATAGGAAATAGAGACCGGGCAGTATGGGCGTGTAGAATCGAACCAAAATCGAGAATCGAACTGAATCGAATGGACTTTGATCTATTTGGTTTGGTTAGATCGATTTTTGGTCCATTCGGTTCAGAACCAAAAAAGAATATCAATTTAATCGGTTTGGTTCAATTCTTAAAATTGAAAAATAAAAAAAAACGAACCGATCGAAGTTTTTATACATATATATTTTATAGTATTAAAGATATCAAAATAGGTATCTTGGATCAGTGGTATGAAACTCTGTTAAAGCCATTAGGTCCTGAGTTCAAGTCCACAAATTTTTGGTTTTTCAATTTTTTTCTTATAATTTTTTTTACAAGTGAATTAAAATTTAAAAATAAATTAAAATATAAATTAAAATATTTAATTTATTAAATTGAGTAGTAGAGTATTAGTGATTAAATTAAAAAATAAATTTGCTGTATTTTTTATTTCTCAAATTTTTTACTTTACTTTTTTTTACAAGTGAATTAAAATTAAAATTATTAAATTGAGTAGCAGAGTATTAGCGATTAAATTAAAAATTAAATTTGCTGTATTTTTTGTTTTTCAAATTTTTTACTTTAATTATTTTACAAGTGAATTAAAATTAAAATTTAGAAGTGAATTAAAATATAAATTTAAATCTTTAATTTATTAAATTGAGCAGTTGAGTATTAGTGATTAAATTTAAAATTAAAGTTGTTGTATAACTGATAATGGCAAAAAAAAAAAAGAATTTTCATATCAATGATAAACTAATTATTTGTACAGTAGGATGAATTGCATGAAATTAGCAATTTGTATTAAAATATCAGTCTTTACATAATTTATTTGGCAACACTAAAAATTGAAACAATTAATTGATTTCTAAAAGGTAAATACTTTGATAGTAATAATAAATGATAAAAGCTAATTTATTGGTGATGAAATAAGCAAAATCCACGAAAATTATGATCAGTAATTATATCGCTCTCTTAATTTGCTAACTTATACTATTCAAATATTTGATTTCTTTTAGCTATTAAATTTCATATATATAAAATTGTATTTTCAACCTAAATTACTAACACTAAATGCTAAATCTCTTTATTTTTGTTAATGTTATGTCACAGTCCCTAAGCATTAGGCTATAGATGCGTTTTCCATTACGTAACATTTCTTATTTAATTTATAATTCTATGACAAACTAAACAAAAAATTTGATTATTAATGTTACATTACATTACCCTTCTTCTTTCTCATTATCATCAAATAGTTTAAATTAATTTTATATATAGTATCAGTATAAACTATATATATGATTTTTATTTTTCAACGTTAATGTGTGTAGATTGCTTCTTATTTAATTATTTTAATTATATAATATTTCATGATTTTTTATTTGAATTAATTATAATTTCCTGTTGACTATATTTTATTTTGCCATCTTCTTAAGTTGTGATTGTTTCTTAATTATATTTTAAATTAATTATTTCAGTAATTAATAACTGTTTTACCTTTAATATATAAAATATTTTTATCTAAAGGGAAAAAAAAAACATTCCCGATATTCATACTTTTAGTCTTTTATACATAGCATATAGATGAATATGTATATGAAATTTTAGTACTAGATAAATTATTGGAGAATTTTTAATTTATTTTTTAAATATTATTTTAGCAGTATATTTTTTAATATAATTTTGAATATTATTTATTATGAACATATTATAAAAAATTTATGTATTGTATTTTAATTTTAGTTATATTAAATGGTTTTATTTTGTTAAATATAAGTTAATTTAATTTATAGGCCTATTTTGGTTAAAAGTTCAATTAAAAAAGCCCATATTTGATTCTGAACTGATTGAACCGAACCGACTGACCAAAATTATTTTGTTCTATTTGATTTTCGGTTCTATAAATTTCAATTTTGGTTCGATTCTCATATTTTCCAAAATTCGATTCTCGGTTCTTTCGATTCGATTCAAAATCGAACCGAACCGATCATTTGCACACCCCTACTGGGCAGAGTGTTTCGGATAGGTGGAAAAGGTAAACACCCTTCCCCCTTTTCTTTCGAGAGATACTTTTTCCATACGATGATCATCTAGTGATCATGTTGATTATCCCGGCGTACGGTCTGTGTTGACCCACGTTGCCAGACTTCCTGCGTTCGTCATCATCATCAGAGCCCGAATCATCTCCCTTTTTAGGGGATGGTCTACAAAGACTGCTCACTTTCGTGAGGCCTACAAATTTCTTCAACGACCCCATTTGTATAAACCATTCTATTTCGTCTTTCAGCGAATTACATTTATTAGTCATGTGACCAATGTCCTAATGAAATTTACAATATTTACTAGGATTTCTTCTATTTCGCGATCGTTCAAAAAGTCTCTTGGGCTAGTTCACCTTCTTATGCTTTTCTTTGATCCACATAAGGACTTATGCAGGGTTAGAGTTGAGTGGGGTAAAAGTTCATTGAGGGTGGCTGGTAGGCCATTTGAGCCTAGTTCGCTCGATCTCCTTGTGCTTGCCTAGATTCCTGGATGTAGATAGTCTGTTTGGGCTTCTTCCTGTTCTTTCGGGCATCCAAGTCCCTTGGACTGATTGTCCATCTGAATATCGTATCCTATCCATTACACTCGTTCTTTGTCCCATGTTGGATAGCAAGGCGTCATCTAGTTAGATGTGCTACCTAGCTCTTTCCATTAAGTTAGAGAAGTCTGTGGGCGATCTTGTAATGAGTGACTCGAATAGGGGCCGATCGTGAATTCCTCAAGCTAAGGCATTGGTCGGTGTCTCAACACTTACGTTCTTGACTTTAGACATTACGGCCTAGAACCTGTCGGTGTAGTCTCTAAAATTTTCATTAGACCTCTGATAGAGGTTACATAGGTCGCTGATCGATTTTGACGCTCGTGTCTGTACCATAAACCTCATTGTAAACAGATCCTTTAACTGCCTAAAAGAGGTGATTGACTCTCGTAGAACTAGTTTAGCGCATCTCCCCCTAATGTAATGGAAAATATCCTGCAGGTGATCCTTTCATCATAAGTGTACACTTGTACCTTTGTAAGATACTCCGCCATATGAGTGGTCGGATCAGTTTTATCCGTGTATCTATCCATGACCACATCCCTCCATCTGGGGGGTAATTCGGAATCTGTTATTTTTTGGAAAAAAGGGGAGGCTGTATTTTCGCAAGTATTGTGTTTAAAGGTGCCTCTTCCCAAGCCAAACTGTTTGAGTTTTCGTTTGAACTATTTGTCTTCTTTGCTTTCCGATCGTGAACTGCCTTCACCTTTGACTTTCTTCAAGTGGTGCCTGACAGGAGTGCACATGTATGACAAGTCATCTCCTATGGATGCAGTGGATGAGTGACTTGGCTGGTATGTGGGATCCCTGCTTAAAGAAGCGGTCCCATTAGTTTTATCACTCCTCCCAGCGACAAATGATTTTGAATGTGCGCTTGTTTTATTACTATATTACACCCACAGTTTACTAATGAAGGGACCTATGTTCTTTTGCCTTCTTAGCTCTTCATTTACGGCATCGTATCCATAACTCCGCGTTGCATCCTGTGGCATCTTGCCTTTGCAGATAATCTGGATAATGCTTTTTGTGAAATCACCGAGAAGCACCCTCATGTCTCTTACGGTGACGGGGATATTTTTGGCTTGTCATAACATTACGTCATTGAATTCAGACAAAAGATCAGCCCTCCTGGGGGATTTGTGGGTTTCGCTTTGCCTTTCTGTAGGTTTAGAATCCTCCTAACCATCTCTG
Source organism: Excoecaria agallocha (assembly GCA_037975025.1). NCBI lineage: Eukaryota > Viridiplantae > Streptophyta > Magnoliopsida > Malpighiales > Euphorbiaceae > Excoecaria > Excoecaria agallocha. The sequence continues at coordinate 35,255,880 of CM075807.1, read as the reverse complement.
ATTTTGTCATCTCTTTCAGGTGTCCTACGCCCAAACGATCTTGATCTCGTCATGACTCTCAATGAAAGTACCAATTGATAATGTTCGATTTATCAAATTCCTTAACTAGTCGAAGAAAAAAAGATCCGATCGTCACTTAGAAACCTACAAAAAGCCTTGTCCGATCGATCCAGGCATAAGTACTCCGAAACTTAAGTCAATGACTTAGAGATATTAGAATCTTAAAGAGAAAATTGGTTTCATGATTCACGTAACTGGACTCATTGTTAATTGAGCCATTTATAAAGGATGTGAGAGTATACTCGAGTGCCTAGGCAAGGCTATAGAGATGTCATGGTAAGAGAACGGTAACGTGACAGTGAGCAGGTGAGGAATGTGGGCTTTGTTGTATGACGATGAATTGACAAGACAACCAGTCTCATCAATCCAATCGTTTTGAATTAGCCAGCTTTCTTGTGTTACTAGTTCACTTGCCAAGTGTCTCCGAGAACTAAGATCCCTAGGCTTTGGGTCCAGGCCTCAAAAGGTAAAAAAGGTATCATCAGGTACTGTTGATCAATAAGTCGTTTAGTGAGGTAACAATTCGTTCTAATCAAATAGAATATATGTGCTTTTATGATATATTTTCTGATATGTACTAATGTTTAGTAAAAATATTGTATATTCTATTCTATTTTAAACTAGATAAGTTAGATTTGAGTTCTATTGTATTTTGTTATTGGTTAAAAAGTTAAACTTTCTGTTGTTATTAAATCCGACAAGTTCAAAATTGGTATTTTAATTTTCTCTTTCCGCCTAAAAATCAGTTTCTCCACTTTACATAGAGTATATTTCAAAGGTTTAATAAAAACTGTATTTGGTTCAAATTCAAAGAGATTGTCAGTTTATTTCTTTGGGAAGGAATGGTTTTTAAGTGATGTGTCTTTTTCATAACAGCTTTTCATTTAATTCAAAAGCAGTTTTTTCATTTAAATCCAAATGTTTTTTCTCTCTTGGAAACGGACGCATTCTTCATCTTCCTTTTCCATCTATTTTCCCCTTTCATCTTTCTTTGAAACCGTAAGTGCAAAATTCTTCCGAAGAAATCACAAAAATGGCAATGGTTTAAAGTTTAAACCACAGCAAAACGAAATCCTAAAAGGGACGTCTCACCTCAGTTATTGGAAGAACGACCCACAGCATCCACCGCAACTATCCGTTCTAAAAGACAACCCTCAACAAAAATTGCAACACCTAGTCCCAAAAAGCAAAAAACCAGCAAAGTTGGCAAAATGAAAACGGTAATTATCCCTCCAAAAACTATTGATTGAGAGTATATTGTGGAGTTTGCTCCAGATTTAGCAGCATGGATGAAGAAACAAGGATGGAAATCGTTCGTCACCTACACCAGTGATTTCTTCTACCCCGATTTGGTGCGTGAGTTTTATAAATCTATTGACAATATCAAAGAGGATAGCTTTATTGTGATCATTCGCAACCATAAGCCCGATGTGTTGACATATATTCTTGCCAAGGTAATTTCTATTCCTTCTGTAGGCAGCAGGGTTGATAGAAAATTAGGAACATCTGTCATGAGAAAGTTTAATAGAGCAATGTTTTTGTGTGAGACAACAGACTTGCAAAGTTTGCCTAAGGATTTACTTGCATGCTTACAAAATTTAGAGCATTACACGAGTATACTTATGGTTACTTCATTCCTAGGACAGGGAGTGCAACCTTTTTAGCCGTTGTAGATAACTGTATTATTTAGCACTTGTTGCACAATAAGCCGATTAATCTGCCTTACTTGATGTTGAAAATAATGACTGACGAAAAATTTAGAATTAGAATGCCTTGTGCTTTACTGTTAAACAATTTTTTAGAGTATTGGCATTTGAATTTAAGTAGTGAAGTTGAGCAGAAACTTCAAAAATCTAATTGTATTTCAAAGAAATTTTTTAGGAATCGGCAGCGCAAAACAAGTCTGCAAGAAAAAGGAAAGTTGGGACACCAGTAAAGTCAGCAACCTCAAAAAAATCAATTGTTCAATATGTGTCTTAACCACAAACAACTTCTGGCAGTATTTCAATTGCGAATCCAAATGCAAAACTCCAAGAGACGTTGCAGATTTTCACTCCTGAAGTTTCCTCTTATTTGATGAATAACATGTCTCTGATAATCAAGGAAGTTGCTTCTGATCATATGCCGTCGGAAAGTAAAAATAAGTTTTGGGAAACAAAAAAAACTAATTTGCAGCAAAATTATAAATTTAAAAAATTCAAAAAATACAAATTTAATAAGAGTAAAATTAAAACTTAGAAATTCAATATATATTTTTCTAAAATTTAAAAATTCAATGAGGAAATTTCGAATATTTAGTTATATATATTTGAAAAAAAAAATCGCGGTAGAAATCATAGTCAACATGAATAGCTCCATAATTTTTCTACATATAAGAAAAGAATAGTGGCATTAATTTGAATTTCTATTATGAAGTTAAAATAGTAATATGTTTGTTAAAGTCCATTATTGACTCTCTTAAAGTCCTAATTAAGACAGATTCTTGTCATCTCACTCAAACCATTTTTTCTTTTTTTTTTACAAAGAAAATCTGAATTTCATTGAAATTATGAATTTCGTGGTGGAAATTGAATAATCCATAATGCCAATTCCTAGTCCAAAATTCCATACAATCAACGTGATGCATATAAAATAAAATTAGTAGTCTAATCACATGGTATAATATTATTATAATATTATTTCGTTCAATGTAAGGGCTTATGACTTCAATGTAATGTAACCAACTATAAGTTTAAAATTTCAATTATTAAAAATTATTAAATTCAAGGACACAATTCGTTGTGCCTATTTACTTTGCCATTTTATTAAAATATATATTCTTTTACAAAAGCATTGTATTAAAATACAACTCCCGCATCATATGAAATATAAAATTATAGACACATTTAAACAATGTAAAAAAAAATAATCTGATCAGTTAAAAGACTCGGATACCAGATATTACATCCGATTTAGATTCATTTAATAAGGCTAATTACAAAACCATCTATTTAAAATCCTAATTTTTATTACTTTTACAATTACTATTTATTTTATAAAAATTTTGACAAAATTTTCCCTAAAAATTCCCTAACCCCCTACAAGAGAATCCTCAATACACTTCTATTTTAACCTATCCTACCATCCATCACCAATTCAAACTCCATTCACACAATAATTTGCCTATCTTCCATTATTCTTTAACTCAATTTCAATCAAACTAAAAACATATTACACTTAATTTTTTCACATATACTCGATTTTAATTTGCACATCCATCCTCAAAATATAAATTAATTTACAATAATCCCACACACACACACACACACACATATATATATATATATATATTTCATCATTATACGGTGTACATGCCAAAATGTTCATAGTCACATTTATACAATTTGGTTCGAACTTGAGATGTCAATTCTCAAGCTTCCTACGTATCCTATATAGGAAATCAGAATTTTGAAGTTCTAAAATTGCTAGTTCTGTTTTCACAAAAAGATAAAATAACGGCTAGTTTTTTATTTTACGATTTTGTCTCATTTCTAACAGCTAGTTTTTGTTCTCTAACAGCTATAACATATTTTTGGCTATAAATACAAGATGTTTTTTAGTCAAAGAGTTTCAGAGAAGTTGTCAAAATAATTCTATCTCTTAAAATACAAAGCTTACATATTTTTCAAGCATATTTTCACATCTTACACTTCACTCATTATCATCCTCTTCAACTAGATTATAACTTTTTGTTGTAATTCTTTTGTAAGGAATCTTTGAAAAGGATTGTGAGAATGGTTGGCTAGAACCTTAGGAATTCTAGCAAGTTTTTACATCTTTTTCTTCGAAAAAAAAAAGAGTTTTGGTAGAATATATTAGGATTGTATATTAATTTTAACTCTTGCCCATTAAAAGAGTTATTAGTAAAGAAAAAATCTCAAGACGGTATCTTTAGGAGTAGATGTAAGCAACAAGACCAAACCACGATAAATCTTGGTGTTGATCTATTTTATCTCCCCTTTCTCTGTTTTGTTTTTAACAGATCTGTCCTACTAAGAAAAATTATGTTATAAAAGCTTTCTGTTAAAAGTTTTTTTGTGTTCATCTTAAATTCTGCAAGTTAATTTTGTTTTTGAAAAAGGTTTTAAAAATCAATTTCTATTGTTCATTATATTCTGCATATACATTTTACATTTTAACCAGTTCTACTCCACCAAAAAACAATTCACTTCTGTTTAACCAGAACTTGTTTGAAAAATTAAGTGATATCCAATTTACCCCTCTCTTGTGTGTCTTCAAGACCAACACTTTTCATAGTATAACAACCGTTGCTATCAAAATATCACAATAATCTATCCTCTCTGCTAAATAAGGGTAAAGGAATTTTAAGGATACCATGAACATCATTTACATTACAAAATTCTACAATTTTATCTGGATTTTTTAAAAAATAATGTATTTTAGGAAAATAATTAGGATTTTGAGGGATTTGAAAAACTATTTAGGAAAATGGGGTATTTTTTTATTTTCGCAATCCTTCCCTATAGAATTGGATTGGGCCCTACACACACACTCTCTCTCCCCCTCCCTCATACATCCACTCTCACTCTCTCTCTCTCTCCTACATCCACTCTCACTCTCACTCTATTTCTCTCTCTCTCACTCACTCTCTCACTCTGCCTCTCACTTACTCTCAGCCCTCTTCTCTCTTTATATTTTCCAAAATTATTATCATACTTTATTCTATAATTAATTATCTGCACAATTCTGCAAACAAATACAAAAATATTTTTAAAAATGATGTGAGGTAAAAATAAAAGGACTCCAAGTGAAAATTGCTTCAAAAATAAAATTTAAAGCAAATTCATAGTTAAAAAAATCATAATAGGGTAAGAAAAAAAAAGTATGATAGTTGGTGATTTTTATCAAATATTCAAATCTAACAATAAGTTAAAATGTCATGAAAATGACTTTATTTAATGAATCTTCTTCATATACTGTATGTGAAATTAATACTTTAATTTTTTTTAAATTTTATAAACAATCGATCTAAGCACAAAATAAAACCTATTGCTAACAGATAGTCCAGTCCTAATTCTAACTTGTCAAGTACAATAGTTTGGACCCTCATTCCAATTTTCAAAATTAGACCAAATAAAATATAATATTAATAAAATTAGATAAAAAAACAAGTTAAAAATCAAAATCAAAATTTGTATATCATCTAAAAAATTCTAAGGGTATGTGAATGAAGTCATTGAAATGTTGAAAGATGGAGAAGCAATAGAAAATACAAAAACAATTAAGCTATAGAAAAAGGTGGGATAAGAGATGGAGAGTGAAAGAGTAGGATAAGAGAGAGAGAGAGAGAGAGAGAAGGGCAAAAAGAGAGAGGGAGAGGGAGAGTGAGAGAGTGGACTTACAAGAGAGAGAGAGAGAGAGTGGGGTCCAGTTCAATTCTGCAAGGAAGGGTTGCAGAAATAGAAAAACACCCAATTTTCTTAAGTAGTTTTTCAAATATCCCAAATTCTAATTATTTTTTAAAATACATTATTTTAAAAAAAAATCTCATCCCATTCCTTTCCTTCATTCTACAAAAAAGCACTAACCCTCGTCCTATCATCAACAAAATTTGTACCCTCACCTGAGAAAGAAGTTAAAGTCTCTAGGAATCCAAGGGTTTTTCTTGAAAAAAAAAATGAGTTTCCATCCCCCATACTCCACCTTACACCCTATTTTAATAAATTTTTATCCTGTAAAATATTTTACCAAGTAAAACAAGGATTAAACCCTAGTTGAATATCAAAAAAAATTTCTATTAGAAAAATATCTAGTTTTGAAAATTCTAAAAGTAAGAGTATTCTTGTTGGAGATATATATATATAACCTCTTAATTTTTTTTCTTTTTTCTATTACTCATTTTTCTCCTCCACTGCCTTTTTTTGTTTTACTTTATCTCTATTGTTATCGGCCTTTTAGTTTTGACATCTAAATGATATAATTTTACTAATAATTGAATTGATTTAATTTTTAGTGGTTTTTAGATATTAAAAATTGAATCAATATACCGAATTTCTATTTGAAAATCAAACCAAATATATCAAATAATTTTCAGTCTGGTTTGAATTTGAATTTCAACTAATCCAATATAGTATAGGCCTTGTTCGATCTACCAAAAAAGAAGAGACCTAATACAAAAATGACAGCCTGAAAAGTTCAAAATCAAAAAGAACTCATCCATACTCGAACATGTTCGACCCGACTGCATTGTTTGGTTTAATAATACCGATAATAATTAATTATATTTTGAACTTTTAATGTTTTATGTTTGATATTTTTTAACATATTATTTAGTATTATTTTTTTTTAAATCGTTAATAAAAATCTATAGTTATAATATCCACTAAAAATAATTTGTCAAGTGCAAATGACATGCATATTAACTACTTCTCGCATATATACATACATATATATGTATGTGTTGTGAAAAACTACTTATTTGGAATATGATAGTTTGCGTGTGTATCTAAACCGTCTAATCACGCACATGTCACTATTCATAACTTCCAAATGCGAGCGCACCATATTAGTGCTTTGATCTGGAGTTCGGTGTCAAAGATCGTCACACTTGCCTTGTTCTGGTGTTGGGGGCTTGCCTCTAGGGTTGCCTTGCCATACGGAATTTGATAGGATGATGTCAGTTTTCAAGCGTGCATTCATGGGAGAGCACGTATGGCTCCCTATTTTATCGGGTGTAACAACTGGGGGTGTCTCGATTAGGGTGTACCGCCTTAAATGCGAGATCCCAAGTGCGGATTGACCGCCACGTGTAAGGCCCGGATTAGGGTGTACCTCTTTTTCGTTTTTCGCCCATTTCACTCTGTTTCTTCTTTTTTCTGCGCTCATCATCTTGGAGCTTCGAAGTTCTTGTTCTCTTCTCGCAATCTTTCGCCCATTTTTATCAGGTTTGTCCTTCATCTCCCCTCCTCATTCTCTGTTTTTTCTTTTAACTCTTTTGCCATGAGTTCGGAGGCCGCTTCAAGTAAAGGAGTTGGATTTAGTGGGAATGCTCCTAGTGGTAGTGTCCTGGGCATGAGTAGGTGTTCTACTTCGGGTGAGGGAGCTCAGCCCATCAATTTAGGCCAAACTGCTACCTCCTCCAAGAAGAAGGCTCCTCACCGACTACCAAGAATGGGGAGTATAGGCTCGACAGTTAAGGATGAGGAGCTCGGTTCACTCCTAGACAATTAACTTTTGAACCGGACTATTTCGCTAATAAACCCAGCACCTCGCAAAGGGCAAACACAGAATTTACCAACAAGAGGAAAAATGCCATTTACGAGGTACAATTGGAGGCCGCATTCGCCTGCCTTTGACGAGCTTCGAGGTAAGTGTGCTGAGGTATTTCAATATGGCTATAGGACAGCTCCACCCCAATGCTTGGCGGACCCTTACCGCTCTTCAAATTTGGGCCATGGAACAAGGATAAAGCTCACTTTAAACCTATTCCGAGCAACCAACGTGGTCGATCTTCAGGCTGGTACCGAAGACCACAATTACATACAAGCTCGACCTGGTTATGAGGTGTCTACTGGGAACCCGGAGTCCTTAAAGAAGTGGAAGGATCGGTTCTTTCTAGTGGAGAGAGTGCGGGTTGACCTTTAAGTACGTATAACTTGGGGGAGGTACACCAATCGTAACGACGGGAACTTGTGGCTCTCCGATGAAGAGGAGTTAATTTTATCTCACTGAAGGGAACTGGCCCGGGATAAATTAGACTTAAAGAATTTATTTGATCCTTACAGTTCAAAATTGGATCCTCATCAAAGAAAAGGTAATGTTCGGTGTTTTCATATTTCATGATACTGATGCCTTGTTTTAATTTGTTTTCTATTTGCAACCATGAGAAAAATGAGCTAGGCTGCCGAGATCATGAGGGCAAAGAGGCAAAAGCTCATCGAAGCTTCTCCGAGCGTGCCCATCGTTGTTGAGGAGGTGGTGTTTACTCCCTCCATGGAGGCTCAGCCAGTGGCCACTGCTACCGAAGTTTTGGAGACTCCGATTATTCAAGCTGGGCTTGTTGTACCATTTGAGCCACAAGGCCAGGCCGAGAGAGAGCCAAAAGAACTTCACCGCATACTAAGTGACATCTACGAGTTCTAGGAGGCTAAGAGGGATAAATATTCCTCCAATGACCTGGACTTTTGCACCTTTGCGCACATGGCTTCTTACATGACTACGGAGGTCGGTCCTCTCAATTCAATCAATGCCGAACACTTGGCCGAGCACCTGAAGAGGCATCAGGTCGAGGTAAGTAGTTTTAACTTATTGATGATGTTTGTCTATCGAACAGTGCTTAAATTTTTTTGCGTTTCACATGGATCTCAATTGATTGGCGCTACAATTGCGAAGATGAATGACCTCATCTCCAAGCATAGACGAGTCGATTCCAACTTCGACGCTCTGCAATTGAAGATGGGTGAAATCGAGGAAAAGGCTCAAGAGCTGGCCGAGGAGAATGCCAGGAAAGTGGCTGAGCTGGAGGCCACTTTGATTCGGGAGAAAGAGTTCAATTCTACTCTTCAAGCCGAGGTCGAACAGCTCAAGCAAAAAGAGGCCAAGCATGAGAAGAAAGAAGCCGAACGAGAGGAGAAAGAGGCTGAGATATTGGCTGAGAAATGCATGGCATTTAGTGCTAAGATAACTTCTGTTGTAAGAGGGAAATATCTCGAACTCGACCTGTCCTTCCTGGATGACGTGTATCCAGTGAGGACTAGCCTCTTGTAATGCCTTTTTTTTTATCTTAATAAGAATTCGAACTATTTCTCTACTTGTTATGTTTAATGTTTGTGATTCATGTTCGGTTTACTTTCCTAAGAACGTTGGTACAGACGAAACATTCGTGTGTGGCGAGGTGAGTGGCGAGCTCGAACGTAAGACCGAGCTTGATTAATTAAATAAAGAAACTGCCCGGTAGAAGAGCTATATAAATAATGAGTTCACTACGATGCATACCTTGCATTCGAAACTACTGTGCCAGGTATTTGGATTGTTGAATTGGAATTCGACTTAGGGCTGTGTAGTCAGCTTACTTAGAGAGATTTGCCGATGAGGCCGAGCCCTTTCCGTAAGTGTAGTTAGCTTTGTAAGTTTAGATTTTACGGCATATGGTGCCGAATTTAATTTAGTAATTGGGCGATTTTGGCGAAGGTGCCGAGCCCCTTAACCATAGGCGTAGTAAGCCTTGCAAGTTTATAAGTTTTGCGACGTATGGTGCCGAACTTAGTTTAGTGATAGGACGATTTTGGCGAAGATGCCGAGCCCCTTAACCATAGGCATATTTAGCCTTGTAAGTTAATAAGTTTTGCGGTGTGTGGTGCCGAACTTAATTTAGCGATAGGGCAATTTTGGTGAAGGTGCCGAGCCCTTTAACCATAGGTGTATTTAGCCTTGCAAGTTAGTAAGTTTTGCGGCATGTGGTGCCGAACTAATTTTAGCAATAGGGCAATTTTGGCAAAGATGCCGAGCCCGTTAACCATAGGCGTATTTAGCCTTGTAAGTTAGTAAGTTTTGCGGCGTGTAATGCCGAACTTACTTTAGTGATAGGGCGTTAATGGCGAAGATGCCGAGCCTGTGGACATATCCTGATATAAATTTGCTAAGTATTTTGCACAGAATATGCCATTCATTAAACTTATGTCCGGTAGGCAGAAACATCCGTTGGACTTGCACTGAGGCCAGAATATCATGGTAGCAACTTGCAATAGAAATAAAGAAACAACAAAAATGACGAACATAAATTAAAGATGATAAAATGAGAATTAATACAAGATATGGCATGATGAGTGTCGAGTTGTTGATAATATGGTTTGAAGTTGAGTCTGTTCCAAAAGTACGGGAGTCGTTTGCCCGCAGAATCTACTAGCCTGTATGCTCCGTTTTGGCTCACTTTCCAGATAATATATGGCCCTTCCCAGTTGGGGTCCAGCTTGCCTACAAGGAAAAATGCCATTTACGAGGTACAACTGGAGGCCGCATTCGCCTGCCTTTGACGAGCTTCGAGGTAAGTGTGCTGAGGTATTTCAATATGGCTATAGGACAGCTCCACCCCAACGCTTGGCGGACCCTTACCGCTCTTCAAATTTGGGCTATGGAACAAGGATAAAGCTCACTTTAAACCTGTTCCGAGCAACCCACGTGGTCGGTCTTCAGGCTGGTACCGAAGACCACAATTACATACAAGCTCGACCTGGTTATGAGGTGTCTACTGGGAACCCGAAGTCCTTAAAGAAGTTGAAGGATCGGTTCTTTCTAGTGGAGAGAGTGCGGGTTGACCTTTAAGTAATATAACTTAGGGGAGGTACACCAATCGTAATGACGGAAACTTGTGGCTCTCCTATGAAGAGGAGTTAATTTTATCTCACTGAAGGGAACTGGCCCGGGACAAATTGGACTTAAAGAATTTATTGGATCCTTACGGTTCAAAATTGGATCCTCGTCAAAGAAAAGGTAATGTTCGGTGTTTTCATAGTTCTGTTTGTCACTTCGGTCATTTCGTTGGATTAAGGATGATAAATTGAAGTGAAATTCAACTGGATCTTCAGCTCTGAGCAGAAGTTCTTGAAAGCTTGACAATCAAACTGTTTTCCATTTTCAGATATAATTGAGTGGGGATACCGAACCTTGTTATAATGTTCTTGTTCAGGAACTTAATGACGTTCGCTGGTGTAATGGTTGAAAGTGGCTCAGCTTTCACCCATTTGGTAAAGTGGTCCACCACTACCACCAAGAATCGCTGTTGTCCTTTTGCTCGGGGGAAAGGGCCCAGTATGTCAATCCTCCACTGAGTGAAAGGCTATGGGCTGTGGATCGGTTTCTGCTTTGCTGAGCTCTGGTGTGGAATATTTGCGAACCTTTAGCATTTGTCGCATCTTTGCACTAGAGCCTTCGTATCAGCCTCCATGGTTGGCCAATAATATCCCTGTAAGAGAGCTTTCAGAGCTATGACCTGTGCGCCTTCATGGGTTTCGCAGATTCCTTCATGAATTTCTCTGAGGATATAATCCCTTTCTTCATTGCTCACACATAAAACCCAAGGATTGGACAAAGATCTCCTGTAAAGCTTGTCATCCATCACGGCATATAAGCTTGATTTTCGAACTATTTTCTGGGCCTAGGCTCATTCCTCTGGTAGAGTTCTCGACATTAAGTATTGATAAATAGGTAAGTGCCAACCCTCAATTGGCTCTTGAACTTGAACCTGATAGGTTTCGTAGGTTGGGCTTGAGATGATAATGGAAATGATGTCTGCATTGTCGACCGGACTGTTGAGGCTAGCTTTCTTTGCCAGAGTATCTGCCTCCCCATTCTCCCCCGGGGTATCAGAGTGATAGACCAAGTTCCCCCTTTTTCCTTTAACTTGGCCAACAAGGCAGAAGTCAGCTCCTTATAGCGGATCATGGAACGATCTTTGGCTTTAAAGTTTTTCTTCAGTTGACTGACCACCAGTTGGGAATTTGAGAATATCTCTAAGATGTCCGGCTTCACTTCTATTGCCAACTGCAGCCCGTAACATAGGGCCTCGTATTCTGCCACATTGTTGGAGGTTGGAAAGGTCAGGTGGGCCATAGCTCGAATTTGAACTATCAGCGGGGTCATCAAAAGTACTCCAACCCCCGCTCCATCCGAACTTGAGGCCCCATCAACATACAACTTCTATGATACTTTCTCCAGTCCGAAAATTGATTCATGTAGCTCAGCCATAAAGTCTGCCAGCACCTGTGCTTTTATGGATGTTCGTGGCTCATACCAAACATCAAATTCCCCTAGGCGAGTGGCCTACTCTGTCAATCAGCCTGACCATTTTGGCCTCTATAACACCTTTCTCAAGTTTGAGTTTGTGCGCACCGCAATCATGTGCGCTTGAAAGTACGGATGGAGCTTGATTGTTGTTGTAATGCGTGCAAGGGCTAGCTGCTCTAGGATAGAATAATTTAGTTCGGCTCCCCGAAGTACTTTGCTCGTGTAGTAAATGGGAAATTGTTGGTCCCCCTCTTCTCGGAGCAGTACCGAACCTACTACACCAGCCGAGACATAAATAGATGTATAAAACTTCACCAGCTAGTGGCCTGCTGAGCAGTGGCAGGGTTGAGAGGAACTGCTTCAAGGCCTGGAATGCTTGCTGGCATTCTTTTGTCCAAGTAAAGTTCTTTAGGTTCCTGATTGCTCGGTAGAAGGGCAAGCATCATTTGGCTGAGCATGAATCGGTATGTATTAGTTCCAATAAGCCATTAGTCCTTTCACCTTTCTTGTTAAAAGGACTCTTTGTCATTTTTCCATACAAACATGGCTCGCATGTGTCATAAGATTCTAAGTCAAATGACCCAAGCACTCCAGTTTTGTGGAGTCTTGAAATGCGTTTTTCGTTTGCATGTCCTAAACGACAATGCCAGAAGTAAGTAGGGTTTAATTCGTTTGATTTAACCCTCTTTGTATTAATGTTGTATATAGACTCTTTGTTTTGTAAATCAAGGATATAAAGGCCATTTTGCAACATGGCATTGCCATAAGAAATGCCTTCGCGACGAATATGAGCATTGCCCTTTTTAATAACAAAATCAAATTCATCATTATCCAAACATGAAACTGAAATAATGTTTCTGCTCATAACAGGCACATAATAACAATTATTTAAAACAATACAAAGTCCGGAAGGTAAAGTGAGGTGATAGTCGCCTATCTCCATGGCAGCAACTCGTGCTCCATTCCCCACACGGAGGTCCACTTCATTCTTCCCAAGTAACCGCCTATTTCTTAACCCCTGCACATTTGAACAAATGTGAGAACCACAACCGGTATCCAATACCCAAGTGGTAGAAATAGAAAGGTTAACTTCAACAACAAAAATACCAGAATTGGACGCCTTGGCTCCATTCTTCTTTTGTTCTTCCTTAAAGAGAGCGCAATTCTTCCTCCAATGCCCTATCTTGTTGCAATGGAAGCAAGTGCTCTCACTCTCTTTGAGTTTTGGTGCCTTGGGCTTGGATTGGGCCTGAGGTGCACTCCCACTTGACTTGGGTTTTGCCTTTCCCTTTCCCTTTCCCTTAGCTTGTCCCTTCTTAATTCCCTTTTGAACCATTAGTACGGGATTGGTCTTTCGAATATTTTCTTCAGCATTCTTAAGCATCCCATGAAGCTCAGTGACTGACTTGTTCATTGCATGCATGTTATAATTCATCACAAATGGATCATAAGCAGCAGGTAATGATCCTAAGATCAAGTCAGTGGCCAATTCCTTTGGCACTGGTACCTCAAGCTTCTCAAGAGTATCAAGATACCATTTCATCTTGAGTACATGGGTACTAACAGAAGTACCCTCAGCCATCTTGCAAGAAATTAAAGCCTTTGTTGTCACGAACCTCTCGTGACGAGCTTGTTCTTGGAACATCTCCTTGAGGTGCACCATGATCGCATAGGCCTCTTGGTCCATAAATTGCTTTTGCAATTCAGGCACCATAGTGGCCAGCATCAGACAGGTCACATCATTGGAGTCGCTCTTCTTGGTCTCAAAAGTTTCCTTTTGAACCGCAGAGGCGTTCCTTCCTGGTTCATCAGGCAAGGGTGCATCCAAAACATACGACTTCTTCTCTTGCTTAAGAACTATTCTTAAGTTTCGAGACCAGTCTATGAAATTGGTGCCATTTAATTTGTCCTTTTCAAGGACCGATCGCAATGAGAAATTGTTATTTGAAGATGCCATTTTCAATCTACAATAAAATTTAGCAAGATTAAATGAGGTCTTATTAATGATCCCACAAACCGAATTAATATCCCCATAAATAATTCGTGTTAGTGATTTAATGTGGGCCAAGATCCACTTTTCACAACAACTTATTAGTCAAGCTGAGCCTGTACACCTAATAAGTTAAGTTACTTAGGTAGGAAAAACTCCAATCATGTCTCGTACATGACTCTTGGATCAAATGGGCTAACATCAAACAATGTTATAGCACAAACCCATTTATAAGTTGCCTAGGTCCGAGCATCCCATTCCATGTTAAGTCCAACCTACATTCACAACCCATGCCTCACAAAGATAATCGGGCATATCTAGGACTCCTAGTCTACGTGACCGATGATCGATGCCTTGACATGTTTCGAATTAGGAAGGCAACTTTGTGACTTACTATTTTTAGGGATTCATTTTATTACGGCTTACATGGCATACGCTTTGTCATCCATACATAGCATGCATATATATATATATATAATTGCATAAAGTAAAGCGTGACAAACATGGGCCCAAAAACCTACAACTAAGATTCTATACTATTACATAAGAATCTTCGAGTTGGGCTTATCCACTTCGGTGGGCTTCGTCTTGATTTACAAAGTCTTCAAATAAATTCTATTCTAAGAAATAAATGAAACTTTTACAATAAAATATAATGGCACGCAGGCCATATTTAATTACAAAAACCCAGGGCCCATGAATGCACCATGCATATCCATTCATCACACCAAACAAGCAAATAAATATACATAGCATTCATGGATCAGACAAAGTCCAATTTTAATCAATTTAGCCAAGCCCATTAATGGAAATTGTGTACTTGAACCTTTAAGAGAAGACCCCGTGATGGGCCTGGGCCGAAGCCCAATGGACTAAATCCTCTTATTGAATAAGTTCTCTTAAAAGCCCAAAACACAAACTAGTTAGATTTGTGCCATAAATCAACTCTAGTATAATTTCCAATTTTGCCATTTTTAATTTTATGTCATACAGCCCATAAACATTAAAAATACATATAATATGTACCAACATGAATTAAACATAAAATCATGAAGAACATATATATAATACTCGGCATTCATGCAAAACAAACAAACAACAAAAACTAGTTGTTTAATGCTTATGTAATGCCATGAAATGCACAAACATTTAAATCAATTTTATGAGTCATTTAATAATCTAAATAATTCCATAAACATTGATTTAATATTCTGTACCATTTTAATCTAAATGTGTTTTTACCATTTTAATCAAAACATAACAAACAATGTTGATTAAACATGTAACAAACACAAACTAGACATAGTTTTAAGTGATTTTAAAATTAATCAATTAAATTGTCATGGACCAGAATTAAAACCAAATTTAAAACATGTCCAGACCTGATATTTAATCTTTAAAAATCACTTACAAACATCCCAAAAATGTTTTTACATTTAATTTTGAAAACTAGTTGTTAAAATAGCAATTTACATGCCAATTAGCACCTAGTTTCATAATTAACATGTACCATCAGGTATAAATAATTAAATCCGACCATTACCAGCCCTAATAACATCTTAGGACAGTATATTAACATGTCATATTAATTATAATACCTATCTAATCAATTAAAATCGTTTTTACACCAAAACAATGCAAAAAACTCAAAACAGAAAATTTCAGATTTGCATGTTTTCAAAATAACGATTTTTAATTAATTTTTTCATGCATCTAAAGCACTAAAATAAGCATGTCTAGGCTCTGATACCACTGATGGAATATAACATGATATGTATATGATGATCACGCAGCGGAAAAATAATAAAATCGATCATACATACCACGCAATCCATAAACTAGAATCGAAAACATGCAATTTTAGAGTTTTGAAACTTACAATTTTAGATGCACTTCAAGACTTGATTTTGATGATGACCAGCAACTAAGATGAATTTATTTACCTTAGATCTTCACCACCAATGCCAAAGGAACAGCCTTTATGCCACTCCTCTCTATGTTCACACACACTTGCAAAGATAGCTTAAAATCAAGAGTGCTAGCTCTATATTTGTGTATTAGGCAATGGAATTGTTTGAAAGACACAAGAACTCTTCTTGTTCTTTCTTCTTTTCTTTCTCTCTTAGTCACCTTCCATGAGAGAATTAAGAGCAAAAGGAATCTCTACCAATCCCACTAATAGTCTCATGGCTAAAAGAGAGAAGAAGAATAAAAGTGGCACCCACCATTATTCCTTTAATTCATTTAATATATATCACTTACTTTATTCATGTGTGAGTGCCTTAAATTAGGTAGCAATTTCAGCCACTAACACTTAATAATTAAGAGATATATATTTTAATTTAAATTCTATTAGAATTTAAATTCAAATGGCATCATTTAGTTAATCAAAACAAACTTACTTAACTAAGGTAATTAGTTGCCAAATTTAACTAGGATTCCTAGTTTAAACTTTGGTTACTTTAATTCCCTCTCAAGTATTATATTTTGATTAAACATAATTTAGGATTTAATACTCAATTAACTTAATTATACATAGATAATTAATCAATTGAAATTAAACCTAACACATGCCAGTAAATTTCTCTCGTGACCAATTGTTAACAGTAAAAAATCTGTTCACCCATTGCATGCATTAATTTGACTTTAAATAAAAGTCTAAATTAATTTCCAATACAATTTTAAGCCCAGTGCTTTATGTGCGATCCTATAGGTCCATTTAATGTTGGCAATGAATTAATAAATTAATTCAAAGGCTATATATATTCTCTAGCAAGATATTATAGCATTCCAAATTAAATGAAAATGCATATGGCATTTGGTGACCTAATGCAATTTCGCATAGTCCCTTACCCATAAATATCAGAATTAATATAAGGCATGGAACTAGTCATCCTTATATACATTAATTCATTTCTTGATATTCCAGTGACACTGAACTCTCAGATAAATAATGATTACTCATTATTTCATCTCGGTATGGCCATACACTTCTCAGTTCACTGATCAAGTGGCCGGTGATATTTTTCTCTCTTATCGAGAGGGGTAATCCCTTCACTTCTCTCATGCTCTCTAACATGAATCAGTGCATACCCAATCATACCCGTACTTGTCACTCTGTTACGAGCACGTTAGGTGTATGTCAAAGTACACAGTAATTCATAAAGAGTTTCATAGAGATTTCAGGTCTAAGAACTCCGATACAAAACTTGCATATGAGAAACACTTATGACTTGTACCATGTAGTGTTCTCATGAGCGGATCGAATCCAGATACCATGTTCTTTAACATGTATCTATGATCTCTGATTGACACTCTTGTCCTAATGATCCGTAAGACAGAACTCATAAGATCAGAGAGAGCATACTAGTCTTAATTCATTTGTTATTCCCATAACAATGACTGACTAGGGATATTTAGAATGATGTCTCATTTGTTTCAAGGTCTTACAATCCATGTGCCTCACACATGATAACTTAAACCGAAACGACATTCTTGGATAGTTTTATCAATTGATATGCACAGGAATACAAAAGATAAAACTAATGCCTCATTTTATTAATTTCAAGTGTTTCGTTACAATGCATTGGGGCTAGGGCTTACACTAACAATCTCCCACTAGCACTAGTCCCAATTGGGCATAGCCCTAAGACCGAACGCTCTCAAATGAGCTTCGTGCAGATTTGGACGTAACTGTTTCGTCAAAGAATCTGCTACATTGTTTTCACTTGATATCTTGCTAACCTCGACGTCCCCACGATCAATGATTTCTCTGATCAAGTGGTACCTTCTGAGTATGTGTTTGGATTTCTGGTGTGACCGGGGCTCCTTGGCCTGTGCAATGGCCCCGTTATTGTCACAGAAAATTTCTAATGGATCTAGGACGCTTGGGACCACTCCTAATCCATTAATGAAATTTTTAATCCAAACAGCCTCTATTGCAGCCTCACTTGCTGCAATATACTCAGATTCTGTAGTTGAGTCGGCAACGGTTTCTTGCTTCGAGCTTCTCCAGCTGACAGCACCACCGTTCAAAACAAAAACAAACCCAGATTGCGATCTAGAATCCTGAGTGCTGGTCTGAAAAGCAGCATCGGCATAACCTTGTATGACGAGCTCTTCTTGACCACCATACACCAAGAAGTGATCCTTAGTCCTTCGCAGGTACTTCAGGATCCCTTTTACAGCAGACCAGTGCTTCTCACCAGGGTCTTGCTGAAACCTACTGGTTATACTCAGTGCATGAGCAACATCCAACCTAGTACATAACATAGCGTACATGATAGATCCAATAGCAGATGCATATGGGATTCTACTCATGTTGTCCCTTTCCTCTTTGGTTTTAGGGCACTGTTCTTTAGTCAAAGGAACTCCCAAAGCCAAGGGTATGTACCCTTTCTTTGAGTCTCCCATACTAAAACGCTTTAGTACTTTGTCTATGTACTTTTCTTGACTTAGTCCCAAAAGCCGATTCGATCTATCTCTATAGATTCGAATACCAAGTATTGTCTCGGCTTCACCTAAGTCTTTCATTGAGAAACATTTTCCCAACCATTGCTTAACCTTTTGCAATGTTGGAATGTCATTTCCAATGAGAAGGATGTCGTCCACATATAGGACTAGAAACACTACTATGCTCCCACTAACCTTCTTGTACACACAAGGCTCATCTTCGTTCTTGATGAAGTCAAAATCTTTGACTGCTTCATCAAAACGAAGATTCCAACTTCGGGATGCTTGCTTTAATCCATAAATGGATTTTTGAAGCTTGCAAACCTTCTTAGGATGCTTGGGATTGACAAAACCTTCAGGCTGTGTCATATACACATCCTCAAGTAAATTTCCGTTGAGGAAAGCAGTTTTGACATCCATTTGCCATATCTCATAATCATGATATGCAGCTATGGCAAGCAAGATCCTAATGGACTTGAGCATGACTACAGGCGAAAAGGTCTCGTCATAGTCTATACCATGAGTTTGTCGAAAACCTTTTGCTACTAGTCTACCTTTGTAGGTCTTATCAGCTTTTAGTTTGAATAACCACTTGCATTCAATTACCTTAGCACCTTCCGGTGGATCAACCAAGGTCCAAACCTGGTTATCGTACATTGATTGCATATCGGATTTCATGGCTTCAAGCCAATTATCCGAGTCTGGGCTTTCAATAGCTTCTCGGTAGGTAGTAGGATCCTCACGATCTACTAACTCAATAGTGTCACTGTCAGTGATTAGAAATCCATATCTCTCAATCTCCTGACGTACCCTACCAGACCTTCTAGGTACTTGTGTAATGGGTTCTTGTTCCACAACTGGTTGTGAGCTTGATCCCGTTTCCAACTCATCCTCTATAGGAGCTTGTGGCATTTGAATTTCTCCAAGTTCTACTTTACTCCCACTGTCTTTCTTGAGAAGGAACTCCTTTTCCAAGAAAACAGCCTTGCGAGCAACAAATACTTTGTTCTCGGCTTTTGAGTAAAAGTAGTATCCCTTTGTTTCTTTGGGATAACCCACAAACAAGCAGACAGTCGATTTGGACTCTAGTTTGTCAGATGTTAATTTCTTAACATGTGCTTCACAGCCCCAAATCTTGAGAAAAAACATATTGGGTTCTTTCCCAGTCCATACCTCGTATGGTGTCTTCTCAACTGCTTTAGTTGGAGTACGGTTCAATAGAAACGCAGCAGTTTCTAATGCATAACCCCAAAAAGAGATAGGAAGATTAGCTTGACTCATCATAGATCGAACCATGTCCAACAGAGTTCGATTTCTCCTTTCGGACACACCATTCCATTGCGGTGTTCCAGGAGGAGTGAGCTGTGAAATAATTCCACACTCTTTTAGATGATCATCAAACTCTTGGCTTAAGTATTCGCCACCTCGATCTGATCGAATGGCTTTTATACTTTTGCCAAGTTGGTTTTCTACTTCGTTCTTAAACTCTTTGAATTTCTCAAAAGTTTCAGACTTGTACTTCATTAGATAGACATAGCCATATCTACTGAAGTCGTCTGTGAAAGTCACGAAGTAGCTAAAACCACTTCTAGCTTGTGTACTTAATGGTCCACATACATCGGTATGTATTAGTTCCAATAAGCCATTAGTCCTTTCACCTTTCTTGTTAAAAGGACTCTTTGTCATTTTTCCATACAAACATGGCTCGCATGTGTCATAAGATTCTAAGTCAAATGACCCAAGCACTCCAGTTTTGTGGAGTCTTGAAATGCGTTTTTCGTTTGCATGTCCTAAACGACAATGCCAGAAGTAAGTAGGGTTTAATTCGTTTGATTTAACCCTCTTTGTATTAATGTTGTATATAGACTCTTTGTTTTGTAAATCAAGGATATAAAGGCCATTTTGCAACATGGCATTGCCATAAGAAATGCCTTCGCGACGAATATGAGCATTGCCCTTTTTAATAACAAAATCAAATTCATCATTATCCAAACATGAAACTGAAATAATGTTTCTGCTCATAGCAGGCACATAATAACAATTATTTAAAACAATACAAAGTCCGGAAGGTAAAGTGAGGTGATAGTCGCCTATCTCCATGGCAGCAACTCATGCTCCATTCCCCACACGGAGGTCCACTTCATTCTTCCCAAGTAACCGCCTATTTCTTAACCCCTGCACATTTGAACAAATGTGAGAACCACAACCGGTATCCAATACCCAAGTGGTAGAAATAGAAAGGTTAACTTCAACAACAAAAATACCAGAACTGGACGCCTTGGCTCCATTCTTCTTTTGTTCTTCCTTAAAGAGAGCGCAATTCTTCCTCCAATGCCCTATCTTGTTGCAATGGAAGCAAGTGCTCTCACTCTCTTTGAGTTTTGGTGCCTTGGGCTTGGATTGGGCCTGAGGTGCACTCCCACTTGACTTGGGTTTTGCCTTTCCCTTTCCCTTTCCCTTAGCTTGTCCCTTCTTAATTCCCTTTTGAACCATTAGTACGGGATTGGTCTTTCGAATGTTTTCTTCAGCATTCTTAAGCATCCCATGAAGCTCAGTGACTGACTTGTTCATTGCATGCATGTTATAATTCATCACAAATGGATCATAAGCAGCAGGTAATGATCCTAAGATCAAGTCAGTGGCCAATTCCTTTGGCACTGGTACCTCAAGCTTCTCAAGAGTATCAAGATACCCTTTCATCTTGAGTACATGGGTACTAACAGAAGTACCCTCAGCCATCTTGCAAGAAATTAAAGCCTTTGTTGTCACGAACCTCTCGTGACGAGCTTGTTCTTGGAACATCTCCTTGAGGTGCACCATGATCGCATAGGCCTCTTGGTCCATAAATTGCTTTTGCAATTCAGGCACCATAGTGGCCAGCATCAGACAGGTCACATCATTGGAGTCACTCTTCTTGGTCTCAAAAGTTTCCTTTTGAACCGCAGAGGCGTTCCTTCCTGGTTCATCAGGCAAGGGTGCATCCAAAACATACGACTTCTTCTCTTGCTTAAGAACTATTCTTAAGTTTCGAGACCAGTCTATGAAATTGGTGCCATTTAATTTGTCCTTTTCAAGGACCGATCGCAATGAGAAATTGTTATTTGAAGATGCCATTTTCAATCTACAATAAAATTTAGCAAGATTAAATGAGGTCTTATTAATGATCCCACAAACCGAATTAATATCCCCATAAATAATTCGTGTTAGTGATTTAATGTGGGCCAAGATCCACTTTTCACAACAACTTATTAGTCAAGCTGAGCCTGTACACCTAATAAGTTAAGTTACTTAGGTAGGAAAAACTCCAATCATGTCTCGTACATGACTCTTGGATCAAATGGGCTAACATCAAACAATGTTATAGCACAAACCCATTTATAAGTTGCCTAGGTCCGAGCATCCCATTCCATGTTAAGTCCAACCTACATTCACAACCCATGCCTCACAAAGATAATCGGGCGTATCTAGGACTCCTAGTCTACGTGACCGATGATCGATGCCTTGACATGTTTCGAATTAGGAAGGCAACTTTGTGACTTACTATTTTTAGGGATTCATTTTATTACGGCTTACATGGCATACGCTTTGTCATCCATACATAGCATGCATATATATATATATATAATTGCATAAAGTAAAGCGTGACAAACATGGGCCCAAAAACCTACAACTAAGATTCTATACTATTACATAAGAATCTTCGAGTTGGGCTTATCCACTTCGGTGGGCTTCGTCTTGATTTACAAAGTCTTCAAATAAATTCTATTCTAAGAAATAAATGAAACTTTTACAATAAAATATAATGGCACGCAGGCCATATTTAATTACAAAAACCCAGGGCCCATGAATGCACCATGCATATCCATTCATCACACCAAACAAGCAAATAAATATACATAGCATTCATGGATCAGACAAAGTCCAATTTTAATCAATTTAGCCAAGCCCATTAATGGAAATTGTGTACTTGAACCTTTAAGAGAAGACCCCGTGATGGGCCTGGGCCGAAGCCCAATGGACTAAATCCTCTTATTGAATAAGTTCTCTTAAAAGCCCAAAACACAAACTAGTTAGATTTGTGCCATAAATCAACTCTAGTATAATTTCCAATTTTGCCATTTTTAATTTTATGTCATACAGCCCATAAACATTAAAAATACATATAATATGTACCAACATGAATTAAACATAAAATCATGAAGAACATATATATAATACTCGGCATTCATGCAAAACAAACAAACAACAAAAACTAGTTGTTTAATGCTTATGTAATGCCATGAAATGCACAAACATTTAAATCAATTTTATGAGTCATTTAATAATCTAAATAATTCCATAAACATTGATTTAATATTCTGTACCATTTTAATCTAAATGTGTTTTTACCATTTTAATCAAAACATAACAAACAATGTTGATTAAACATGTAACAAACACAAACTAGACATAGTTTTAAGTGATTTTAAAATTAATCAATTAAATTGTCATGGACCAGAATTAAAACCAAATTTAAAACATGTCCAGACCTGATATTTAATCTTTAAAAATCACTTACAAACATCCCAAAAATGTTTTTACATTTAATTTTGAAAACTAGTTGTTAAAATAGCAATTTACATGCCAATTAGCACCTAGTTTCATAATTAACATGTACCATCAGGTATAAATAATTAAATCCGACCATTACCAGCCCTAATAACATCTTAGGACAGTATATTAACATGTCATATTAATTATAATACCTATCTAATCAATTAAAATCGTTTTTACACCAAAACAATGCAAAAAACTCAAAACAGAAAATTTCAGATTTGCATGTTTTCAAAATAACGATTTTTAATTAATTTTTTCATGCATCTAAAGCACTAAAATAAGCATGTCTAGGCTCTGATACCACTGATGGAATATAACATGATATGTATATGATGATCACGCAGCGGAAAAATAATAAAATCGATCATACATACCACGCAATCCATAAACTAGAATCGAAAACATGCAATTTTAGAGTTTTGAAACTTACAATTTTAGATGCACTTCAAGACTTGATTTTGATGATGACCAGCAACTAAGATGAATTTATTTACCTTAGATCTTCACCACCAATGCCAAAGGAACAGCCTTTATGCCACTCCTCTCTATGTTCACACACACTTGCAAAGATAGCTTAAAATCAAGAGTGCTAGCTCTATATTTGTGTATTAGGCAATGGAATTGTTTGAAAGACACAAGAACTCTTCTTGTTCTTTCTTCTTTTCTTTCTCTCTTAGTCACCTTCCATGAGAGAATTAAGAGCAAAAGGAATCTCTACCAATCCCACTAATAGTCTCATGGCTAAAAGAGAGAAGAAGAATAAAAGTGGCACCCACCATTATTCCTTTAATTCATTTAATATATATCACTTACTTTATTCATGTGTGAGTGCCTTAAATTAGGTAGCAATTTCAGCCACTAACACTTAATAATTAAGAGATATATATTTTAATTTAAATTCTATTAGAATTTAAATTCAAATGGCATCATTTAGTTAATCAAAACAAACTTACTTAACTAAGGTAATTAGTTGCCAAATTTAACTAGGATTCCTAGTTTAAACTTTGGTTACTTTAATTCCCTCTCAAGTATTATATTTTGATTAAACATAATTTAGGATTTAATACTCAATTAACTTAATTATACATAGATAATTAATCAATTGAAATTAAACCTAACACATGCCAGTAAATTTCTCTCGTGACCAATTGTTAACAGTAAAAAATCTGTTCACCCATTGCATGCATTAATTTGACTTTAAATAAAAGTCTAAATTAATTTCCAATACAATTTTAAGCCCAGTGCTTTATGTGCGATCCTATAGGTCCATTTAATGTTGGCAATGAATTAATAAATTAATTCAAAGGCTATATATATTCTCTAGCAAGATATTATAGCATTCCAAATTAAATGAAAATGCATATGGCATTTGGTGACCTAATGCAATTTCGCATAGTCCCTTACCCATAAATATCAGAATTAATATAAGGCATGGAACTAGTCATCCTTATATACATTAATTCATTTCTTGATATTCCAGTGACACTGAACTCTCAGATAAATAATGATTACTCATTATTTTATCTCGGTATGGCCATACACTTCTCAGTTCACTGATCAAGTGGCCGGTGATATTTTTCTCTCTTATCGAGAGGGGTAATCCCTTCACTTCTCTCATGCTCTCTAACATGAATCAGTGCATACCCAATCATACCCGTACTTGTCACTCTGTTACGAGCACGTTAGGTGTATGTCAAAGTACACAGTAATTCATAAAGAGTTTCATAGAGATTTCAGGTCTAAGAACTCCGATACAAAACTTGCATATGAGAAACACTTATGACTTGTACCATGTAGTGTTCTCATGAGCGGATCGAATCCAGATACCATGTTCTTTAACATGTATCTATGATCTCTGATTGACACTCTTGTCCTAATGATCCGTAAGACAGAACTCATAAGATCAGAGAGAGCATACTAGTCTTAATTCATTTGTTATTCCCATAACAATGACTGACTAGGGATATTTAGAATGATGTCTCATTTGTTTCAAGGTCTTACAATCCATGTGCCTCACACATGATAACTTAAACCGAAACGACATTCTTGGATAGTTTTATCAATTGATATGCACAGGAATACAAAAGATAAAACTAATGCCTCATTTTATTAATTTCAAGTGTTTCGTTACAATGCATTGGGGCTAGGGCTTACACTAACATTTTTCTGATTCCCTCTCAAAATGGCCACTCCGTCTTCTATGGGGATCTTAAGCACCAGGTTTTTCATGGAGACACAGGCATCCACCTCAAACAGTAGGGGTCGACTGAATATCACATTGTAAGACAGTGGAATATCAACCACCATGAAATCTGCTCGGCAAGCACAAACCATTGCATCATCTCCGAGTTGCATAGGTAGAATTGCTAGGCCCTCTACCCGGACAAGCTTTCTGGACAAGCCAATAAGAGGGATGTTGACTTCTTCAAGCTTATGGTCTGACATCCCCAATGCTCTGTATGCCTGAGCTATTATAAGGTTGACCGCACTTTCTATGTTGACTAGTATTTGCTGGACTAGGAAGTCTTAGATGAATGCTTTGACAACTAGAGCATCTGTGTACGGGTGCCGAACATATGCCCCATTGATCGATGTAAATTGAATCATATTTGTAGTCGAGCTTGTCCTTCGTCAGACGGACATAACCTTCCTAGACTTTCTCTTTCAGGAATGGTCCCATTGCTCACCCCCGATAATCATATGAATGACCTCAGCGGGTGGTCGCCTTCCACTGTTGGTTTTGTTCCTGTTCGGTTGAGGAGATGGTGACCTCTGTCTTTTTCTCTCTCGTCTGGCTTAGTGAAACGAGCTAGGGTACCTTTCCGAACTAGGTGCTCAATTTCACGTTTGAGTTGCCTACACTCCTCGGTCTCATGGCCTTTGTCTCTATGAAAAATATAGTAGAGGCCTTGATCTCTGTTTCGATCTTTTCTCATGGGTTTTGGCCAATTAACTTGCCTGTTCTGTTTTAAACAATCTAAAATATGTTCTCAAGAGACTGATAGGGGCATGAATCTTTTGTCTCTTTGGTTGTCGGAGCAAGGAGTGGTGATTGCATATGATCTATTATTTCAGTTGCCTCCTCGATATTTCTTTGGGTCAGTCTTGCTGGGATGCCCCCCTTCCCGAGCTACTCTTACACTTTCTGCCCCTTCCTTCTCAGATGCATATGCTCTATGGGAGGTATGGCGGAGATGCCGAGCCTCATCCATGCAGATGTACTTGTGTGCTCGTGATATTAACTCGGTAAAGTCGTTGGGGGATTTTTTACTTAGGGAGTCATTGAAATCCTGACACCTCGTGTTTCGAATTAAGGCATTAATGGCGACCTTCAAGTTCAGATTCTGTATGTCCATGGCCACATCATTGAACTTCTCAATGTAGGCGCGCAGTGATTCGCCCTTTTCTTATTGCACCAGGTTCAGGTCAGCAAACACTTTGTTCGGGCGAATGACGACCACAAACTTAGCGACGAACATGTCACTGAACTGTTCGAAGTTCTCGATACAATGTGATGGCAGGTTCCGAAACCAAATCTGGGCTGAGTCTGCCAAGGTTTGGGGAAAAATCTTACACAAGGCAAAATCATCAGTCGTGAGGACCAGCATAGTGTGTTGGAACTGGTCTATATGAGCTCGGTGATCAGTGTTTCCACTGTAGGTTTTGAGGTTAGGAAGGCGGATATTGGAAAATTGAGCGGCTAATATTTCATGAGAGAGGGGTGATCGAAAACTGCCTTGGTACTGAAGGGTAGTTCGATTTTGCTGCCTTTGGATTCTATCATCCAAGAGGCGGTTGAATTATTCGATAGTGAGGGTGATGGTGGAGTTGGAATTTTTGGGTAATGCTGGGGAGTAGGTTTCCTGAGCAGGAGGCTAAGAAGGCCGAAGCAGGTTGGTCTTTTGCTGGGTAAGGGTTGGGGTTGAGCCTAAGCTACAATGGCCGATAGTGCGGCTATGAGGGATTGGGCAGTTTGTGGGATAATGCTAAGAGTAATAGTTGGGACTGTCATGGCTGGGGAAGCAGAAACAGTGTCGTTGGGTTGAGGGAGGAATTGTAGTGTTCTTGGCAGGGTGGGGTTGGATGTTTGGTTTTCTTGTTGGGAAGTGTTTAGGTTGAGATCTGAAAAAAGGTCCATGTTCCATGCTCACCGCATCAAATGATGACAGGTGAAATGCACAGCTAGCTCCTTGCGATCACCTGTAATAACAGACAATGGATCGGTGGAATTTCAACAAGGGAGCCTCCGACGGTCAAGTTAGAATTTTTGAGTAAGAGAGTAAGAATTCTTTTGCAAGAAAAAGTTGAGTAACCTTTTCATACCTGTTTTTTCTCTTTTTTATAGGGAAACTAACACATTTTTTAAGAGATAATGGGAGATGTTTTTCCGTTTTTTCGGCCACTAACCCATTTTCGGCGATTCTCGAAGGAAACGTGGGTTAGTGGCGACTGTCTGTCCAACGTGGTGGAGTTATTTTCGGGACAAGCTGGTTACCAATCTATAGCTTGGCTATAGATGGCTGAAGAGTTGAACATTTGGTCGGTTCGCCAGGCCCTCCTTGGATCAGGTGTTCGGTACATGTGGAACCGTTAAACCGGCTCGTGAGTCTGGCTGTTATCAGATAGATCTCAGACTTGAATTCCGCTCTCCCTTTCCCCATTTCTCTCTATCAATAATAATAATAATAATAATAATATTCAAATGATGAAATAAAAATGTAAAATGACTAGAAACTTGCAAAAGAATTTCACATTTCACTACATTATGACCTATAAATACATAAATTTACTCTTTGCATTGCTGGCTCAATCTTGGGAATTTTGTTAGAAGGAAGGCTCAAGCTATTTTGAGTTTTCCATATCACTAAAAAAGCATAGCAAACAAGAGGACCAAATACCGAACTGTTATCATTAATTGTTTGTTTATAATATTGTTAATAATAAAGTTTTGTGAGTGTTCAAAGAGAAACTTTTAGGAAAGATTGGATTGAAATAAAATGTTGTTTTTCAACCGCAAAAAGTGGTTTGGTTTTATGTTCTATAATCTAATGTTGTCAGAGTAAATTTTGATTTATTTATTATTAAAAAGATAAATCAAAAATAAGAAAAAGAGGTTAGATTCTATGTATATATTGTTTATTCTTGTGTATAATTATTAGGTTCTCCACTTGCTCTAGCTAGTTGTTTTCTTATGTGGATTTCAAGTTTCTATGAGTTAAGTATGCTTTAAATATTTTTTTTTATTTATGTCTTCTTCTTATTGGAATATTATTATCTTAAATTATATCAGTTACATAGATTTTTTTTTTGTAGGTATATAACTTCACATGAATTTAAAAAGTATTACAACTCAAAACCTTTGATTTGCTTAGACATTTGGCATTGAACCAACCAACCTATTGTTTGTTGTACTAAATTAATACAACAGTGTTTTCATTTCTAAATGGGAAATTATATTTTTAACCATTAATTAAATAATTTATAATTAAAAAAAATATTTAAACCTTCAAAGTAGTAATCTGATGCATATAATTGACGGTCCAATTATGTGCATAACCTGTCGCACCCATAAAAGCAAACATAGTACATTTTCAAATTATTTATTTTATAAATAAAGAAAGGGTAAGTGAAGTGCTGATCAATGATATTGAAATCGAATTGAATCGATCGGTTGAATCGTAAAACTGACAACCTGATCGATTGGATTAACTAGCAAAAATCGAATTGATCAAAAATAGAATTAAATTAAAAAAAATTGAAAAAAACTGATAAATTAAAAAACCGAAAAGAATTGGGTTTTTCTATTATGTCAAGCCGTGGTCGTTTAGTGTATATATATATATATATATATATATATATATATATATATATATATATATATATATATATATATATATATATATATATATATATAAAAAGAAAAGAGGTATTAGGTTTTCATTTTACAAATTATATAATCTCATCTGCCTTTTTTCATTTTCTCTTCAGTCTTCACTTCCTCTCCTCGTTCACCAGTGTGCCGCCGCTGCAACTCCACAGACCAACGCCGCCTTGCATCTCCGACCGCCGGATTCCTCCGCTGCTTTCCTATTTAGGTGAGTTTTATTTTTTTATTTTTTTATGAGTTTTAGTTTTTAATTACACAGATTTGTTGAGTTTTATTTTTTTCTCAAATAGCAAATATTACAGTGTTTGGGACACAGGATTAGAGATTTGCTTTGGTACTTTCTTGTATGTTGCTCTTTCTCTGCGTTATCAGTTCATGGTAGGTTTTGGTCCCGGTAGGAGCAAAAGAATCAATTGAAATTTTATCAGATTTTCTTTGGAGGGAACCATCAATTCAGGCTTTTATTGATTTAATGGCCGAATATAGTTTACGATGTTAATGGTTTAATGAAAGCCGGGGTATAATTTTCTCTTGGCATCTGCAAATTTTGGTTGCCTGCAGGAGTAATTGTAATTCTCTCTGTTGTTTATTTGCTTAATTCTTCTTTTTCAGCCTACATAAATCGTCTTTCTATTACTTTCGTTTATTCACTTATTTTGGTATTTTGATTTCTTCAACCATGGCGGATAGTGTTTCTACATTTGTGAGTGAGATTTTTGTTGTTATGATTTAATTAGGTTTGATTTTAAAAATAAAAAAAATGAAAATAAGTTTTAATTTGAAAAATAAAAAGGGAATTTTTAAAAACGTAATTAAAAAGAAATGTAAGATTAAAACTTTCAAACTGAAACTAAATTTTAAAAAAGTAAGATTAAAAAGGGGATTTTTGGTATAATTTCCAGTAAGAATTTTATGAAGACACTTGTTTGATGGTCAATGCTTGGGATTTGTGAGGAAGTTTTGTGTATGGTTCAAAGCCCGCAACCCGGCCTACATTTTTCTATAAAGCCCAGATTAAAGTTTGATTCAGAAAAAATTTAAAAATCATATATGGATGGTTACTATATGTATTGATCACTTTGAGTGCAATTTTTTATTTTACCATCAAAAGTTACTTTTTACTTTTAGTTTTATTATTTTTATACTTGAAATTTGGATCTATTTTTTTATTTCGACATGTTTTTTATAATTTTTTTTTTACTTATAACGTTATTATAGGAAACAATGGCTGAATTGAATACACCTTTTACTGGAACTGAAACACAAACTTCTACAACTCATTCAGAACGTTCAATCAGGCAAAAAAAGGATGCTGCATGGAAATGAATTTGTTTGAATGTTTAAAACTTATGCATGGAAATGAATTTGTTTGAATGTTTAAAACTTATGTTTGATGAATGTTAAATATTTTGATGGATAATTTTTTTTGTTTGAGTGTTTATATAGTAGTATTTATAAAAATTATATTAATTAATAGTATTTTAAAAAATAAAAAAAATTAGGTTGAATCCGGTCGAATCGCGAATCTTCAGTCTTATCGGGTTTTTGTCCGGTCCGATTTTAATAACATTGGTGGTGAGAGTTACTTGCTTAGGAAAAAGAGAATGAACTGTCTCTTCAAATGGTTACAACAAATTAGGGTTGCATGTGATTCAAGTTGAGCATAACCCCATTTTCATTAGTAATATGTTTGTTAATTTATTATGCACATTTATTCAAAGATTCCCTCTGCCTATTTTGATGCAGAGCACGACCTCACTTCATATATATATAGAGAGAGTTGTGTAGAACCGAAATCGAATTGAATCAAATTAAATCGAATGAATTTTGATCTATTTGATTCGATTAGTTCGGTTTTTGGTTCGTTCGGTTTTGAATCGAAATATAAATTGATTTAATCTATTCGGTTCGGTTTTTATATTTTGTAAACTTCGATTTTTGATTTATTCGGTTTGATTCAAAATCGAATCGATTATTTGCATACCCCTACACACATCCATATGATCTTTTTTTGTGATGGAAGTTACCCACTTAAACATTAATTCGTTTTTCTGTTAGAAGATAAACTCATATTAATTGAATATAATCAAAAGTATATCATTATCACATTTAGATTAATGATTAACTGATCTAAATATTTGGTACTCCTTCCGTTCTTTTTTATCAATCATTTTTGAGTAAAATTTAAATTTTATTTATTGGTCATTTTAAACTTTCAATGTAATTTAATTAATTTTTTTTTAATAAAATTAAAATTAATAAGATTTGATAATTTAATTTTAATTACGTAATTTAATATTAAATTTAAGTTTATTTATTATTTTTTAATTTTAGTAAAAATAAAAAAGTAACTTATAAAAAAATGAAGAAAATAATTATTAATTGATTAGTTTAAAGTGCTCGCAACTATAACGGAGTGTATTGAAGTAATTTATTGTTTTACATAGAAAAGTTGCCGTTCTTTTATCCTTAATAGATGAAAAAAAAAAAGTAAAAGTTTAGATTCGAAATATTTCAATACATTAAAACCAACATTTATTGTTGTAATATCCAATTGAAAACAAATACTAGTAGTCATTCTAATTCCTTTACTTTTCATTCTTTTTTATTTTGTTACTTTTGTATATTAGGAGTGATATGAACTGATTATATGTGCACGTCTATTTTTCATGTTCAGCCCATTAACATTAGTTTATCAAAATTCACGATTCAAATTCAGTTTATTAATAATCGATTAATCACTAAATAAGGTCGGTTGACCACTATAATTTAATATACACAATCACCCTGTACTTTATAGAAAAAAATGTGTATCCATAAATTAAAATATAATTTTTAAAAATTTTAAACATAAAAATATGAGTTACTAAAATTTAATAGTTTAATATAATAAAAAAAATACATAAACACATTGTAAGATAATAAAAATATATTTCAATATATATATATTAAACTTTTACAATCACACATTAAGTATAAGTCCAAGTCTATTAATTATAATTTTAAAAAATTATAATTCAATATATATACATATATATAACGTTCACTGATTAACTGTATAAATTAATTTTACTCGAATTTTATTACCAATTTAATAATTTTTTTAGTTTTTTTATCCAATCTTGATGTGGGGTTGCGTCATTCAATTAGATGATGGTCTTTTTTTTTTTTTTTTTACAAAAGGGGCTGATTTTGTTCTATGTACCTTCGAGATTGTCACCGGTGAACGTATATGTTAGGATATGATATCATATATATACTGACAAAAGTAAACAGTATATTTCCCTAATAATAATAAAAAAATGAAAATGAAAATGATTTACTGAAATAAGCGAATGCTTTTATGATGATTATATCTACGAAATTCATCACTTTTAACATCCCTTTAATGATTTTATCTACTTTTCCTTTCATATTATGCTTTGCTTTTGGATGAAGACATCCGCATGCGTCTGTTCATCTTCAATTCTTTTTATTTTGTTTTTCAGATATTTATTTTTTTTACCCAAAATACTTCTCAAATTGTTGCCATTAATATTAAATTCCCCACAACATTCATCTTTAGTTTTTATCCGATCAATTTGAGATGTGGTTTCAATGTTTCTATTTCAAATAGAAACTATTAATTTGTCCTATTTGATAATTGATTTGAAATTGAATCAAAATTGAATTGAAATTGCAATTGCATTAATTTGATTTGAGAATTAAGTTGAAATTGATTCGATTGAAATTGCAACAGAATTCATAACTATTTTTATCTAAAAATATTTTTTTGTCAATCTACTAATAACTATCTTTTATATAAATTAGAGTTTCATCTATCAAATTTAGAGATTTTCTAAAATCTTAAGCCAAATTATTATTGTCTAAATTAGTTGCTTTCTTTTCAGAATTTAAAATGTAAGAAACTATTTTCTCTTTTCTTAATTTTTTCTACTTATCTTGTCTAGATTTTTTTTCTAGACACATCAAGTTTCATCACAAATTTTTCTACTTCATTTGTTAGAAATTGTCAGATTTTAGTGAATTTCTAATAACTCACTGTTTTATTGTGATAAAATTTAATGAGTCCATTAATTTTATCCTGCGAATGAAATTAATTCTGAAGGATTATTGAAGTTTAAACTTCATACATGTTCTCTCGTAAAAGAGGGAGCAATTGAAGCTTTTTTTTTTATAATTACTAATATTATCTAGTTCGAAATGAATTGATCCACTGCAGGAGATAAAATTCTTTCAATATTAATTTTTGTCATGTACAAAATTCAAACTTGATATTTTATTTAAGGAAAAAAAGTGCTAAATTACTTGAATAAACTAATATTAGTGGAGCCATTGAAGCTTTTAAAATCTTTTTATTGTTTGAAAGACTAAATTTAATAGCATTTACCTACTTGTGAGGTAAAATTGCAATTAATAAGAAATCTAGATTTTGTGAGGAGATTAATGTTGGTTGTGATGAAAGTTGGAGTTCAAAATCATGGAGAGATTAAATGTCAAAAAAATCCAAGACAGCTATGGTTTTATTCCTTTATTTTACTCTTTAACTTTACTTATTTAGTCTAAGCTTAATAAGTAACTTTAAAAATTTTGGTCAGTCAAATTATCATATTGGAGAAAGGCAGAAAATGGAAATTAAGAGCAAACAGGTAAGAAAGTGAGGCAAAACTTATTATATATGGTAAAAGGTAATCTTATTATAAGAATAACTTCTGTCACTTTCACCAAAGAACAAACTAACACCACTTACTATTACTGACACAAGAAATATATTTCAATCCATCAAACAAAGAAAAAAAAAAAAAGAAAAGATAGAACACTCTATCTCACTTCAATTATGAGGAAGCGATATAATAATAATAATAATAATAATAATAATAATAAAGGAAATAATTAATTAATTAAGCAGCGGCAAGAGGCTTGAAGGCTTGAAATCTAGGCTCCTTAGGCTGGAATTTGACTGTAGTATACAGCTTCATGTAGTCTTCAAATACAAATTTAGGGTAAACAAGATCTTTGTCCTCTGCTTCTCCATCAACCAAAGCTGGTGCTGGATATATCACTGCATCACTTCCTGGGTTATAGAATGATGCTAGTGACATTCTTGTACCATCTGTTTGTGCCACAACTCTGTGCTCCACACTCTTGTATTTCCCATTTGAAATCACCTATTCCAAAAAATATATATATATTTTTTACTCTAAAATTCATAATAATTAATTTCATTCATAGACAGGGTGTAGACAAACTCATACCTCGAGTTGGTCCCCGAGATTGATGACAAGAGAGTGGCGCATAGGAGGAACATCAACCCATTGGCCATCTTTGAGAAGCTGAAGGCCACTGACCTTGTCATCCTGGAATAGTAAAATGATGCCTCCTGCATCTGTGTGTGCCCTTAATCCCTTTATTAAATCTGGCTTTGGGCATGGTGGGTAGTTGCTCACTTTTGTCCCAAATGTTGGTCCTTTCGACCCATAAAATATTTTCTTTAGGTATCCTTTCTCCAGCCCTAGATTCTCACACAGCAAGTCCATCAATTCCTCTGCCAATTTCTCTAACTTCCCTGCAAATTCCTTCATCACTTCCCTGCATTTCAGTTTAGACCTTCCGAATCAGGATATGAATACGAAATTAATGCATTAATAGCACTAATAACCATGATCTGTTTTCATTAAATACAAAATTAGGGGCAGTCGAAGAAATTAAAAATTATTACCTATATTCTTGGGGGAGATCAGGAACTTCAGAGATATTAGAGGTGGGAAGATGGCGAATATAGAAAGTACTTTCCCAATCCAAATCTTTGATTTCAGATTTGACAGCCTCAAGCCCTTTGCTTTCAACCATTTCCTTAAACCTCTGCTCCATACATTTCCTATAATGTTCTTTTGTCATTCTCTCCACTTTGTCCATGAACTCAGTCGGGATTCCATGGTTAAGCACCTTAAATTTCACAAAAAATGAATTAAAACAGAGTAAACCTCATTTTATTCGAAGAAGAAATTGTATTTTGAAAAAAATAAAAAGAATACCTCAAAGAAACCCCAATTTTCGCAGGCATCATTGATCTTAGCCATGGTGGAAGCTCTCTCCTCACCATTAAGCTTCTCCATGTTGATTACTGGGAACTCCATTTCTCTCTCTCTCTCTCTCTCCAAAACTCTGTATTTCTCTCTCTCTCTCTCTAAAACTCTGTATTTCTCTCTCTCTCTCTCTCTCTCTCTCTCTCTCTCTCCCTGTATCTATCAAAACTCTGTATTTCTTTAAGCAATGCTGCGTTGCTTATTGAGAGAAAGGCGAAGGTGAGTATGGGTATATATAGGGGGCTGAAAGAAGAGGGAGGACAAACAGCATAAGCGCATTTGGTTTGTGGGTCCCAAAAGAGTTCAAAAGTAAAATGTCAATTTATAATTACAATAATGAAATTAATATTGGAGAAAAGTAAAATTAGAGAAATGAAAGCTAATGAGCATGAGGCGAAGGGGATTTTCTTTTACACGTTGGTTCAACCTTTTTCTAATTTTGAAGCCTCGCCGCATGTGTCTTTCCGCCGGCGATCTTTGTAAGCACGCGCCATTCAGAATATAAATAAATTCAATATGAAAATTTTACAGTAAAAAATGTATTTTTTCTTAAATTTATTATATCTCTAACAAAAATCACATTTTAAAATTGTTACGGATGTATTTTAGAATTCAAAGCAATGAGTATTTTTGAAAATAAGAAAAAGTAGTATATAATTAACAGTTGAAGTAAGAAAATTCCTACAGGCTTCGTAATAAGAAAACATGAAAAGATAAACTGCAAAATGAACAAAATTAAATAGTATTTGACTTGTAGTGGGTCACACCCAATGTTATTAAAACTGGACTGGCCGGTCGAACCGGATTAACTGCAAACCGACAAGTCATTCGATTTGTTCAATTAATAAAAACCGAATTGAAAAAAATCAGAGAACAGACAAACCGGACAGAATCAAATTTTTTTTCTAAAATAAAAAAATGATGTTGTGGACCGGCTGGTCGAACCGGGTTAATCACAAACCAACAAGTCATCTAATTGGCTCAACTAATAAAAACCGGATTAGAAAAAACCGAAAAACCGGCAAACCGGACAAGATCGGGTTTTTTTCTAAAATGAAAAAATGACATCGTTTAATGCTTTGGAAAAAAATATATATATGTTGCTGGACAATATCAAACTAGGGACCTTTAGATGACAAGACTAGTGTGATAACCACTAGACCACAAAAACCTCATGTACTTATTTTCTTTCTTTAATTCTTTTAATTTTGTTTTGTGGTACTACACCACAACATTTGATTGGATACGCTCTATTGAGTTGAGAACCTATATAAAATTACATTATTATTATTATTATTATTATTATTATTATTATTATTATTATTATTAAATAATTACAATATTATTTTAATTTATTAAATAACTATATATAAATAGTTGCGAAGTTAACTTTATATGACAAATGTAAAATAGAAATTATAAATATTTACCTATAAATTATTAGTATAATATATAATAATTAATAAATTTCAGTTCTTCCGACCTAATTTAATTTCAAAATAATTTGACATAATACGGTCTTCTATCCAATTATAAACAATATCTAAATCCAATTCAAATAAAATTAACCATACAATTTGTTTCAATTTTAATACAAAAAATAACGATACAATTTGGTGTGAACTTCCACGTTTCATTTTGAATTAGTTTGTTACTTTCAATAACATTGCCACAACTTCATATTTTTACTTTCTTTCTTTAATTATTTTTAATTTTATTTTGTGGTTTCTTATTTTATTGTCATGCTTTATTTTTTATATTATTTCTTACTTTCTTTTTTTAATTTATTTCAATCGTTAAACAGTTTGATAAAGGTAAACCCAACCTTCCTCCAGTAAAATCAAATTTAACCATAAAAAATTGCTTACGTTCTCTTACCATTTAATTTGAAATAATGAAACTACATGCACAAAAAAGCCAAAAAACAATTAACACTATTTGTAATATTTAAATATATATTTTCTTATAAATTTATTTCATATTAGAATGTGATCATTTATTATCATTTCATATTAGGATTTGATCATTTGTTAATGTAGTCTTAGTGTAATTGATAATAATATGCAGTAGTATTTATAAAATTATATTAATTAATAATATTTTAAAAAATAAAAAAAATCCGGTTGAACCACAAATTTCAGTTTTATTAGCTTTTTATTCGATCCGATTTTAATAACATTGGTAACACCCGTATTAAGGCATG
Source organism: Excoecaria agallocha (assembly GCA_037975025.1). Classification (NCBI taxonomy): domain Eukaryota; kingdom Viridiplantae; phylum Streptophyta; class Magnoliopsida; order Malpighiales; family Euphorbiaceae; genus Excoecaria; species Excoecaria agallocha. The sequence continues at coordinate 35,218,825 of CM075807.1, read as the reverse complement.
TTGCCCAAAACCCTCTAAGCTTTTTGTCAAGCCATCACTCTACTTGTGGGGGTTTGGACCCACGTTCTTTTCTTTCCTCCTTTCCATTTTCCAAATTACATATCTTTCTTCTTTCTTTTATATATATATATATATATGAATAGAAAATACAGAAACGGAAACTCGAACTCAAAACATTTCATTATACTAAAATGAACACTTACTGTATTAACTCTTAACCTGCATTAACCAGTCTTCGAAAGAGAGAGAAACAAACATGTATTACACCACTTGACGAGATGAAAACGAATCTCAGCCGTTCAGTTATAATCAACCGATAAAACCAAATAGACAATTAAAAAAAATCGGATCCACACTAATTTTGTAAATAATTATTAAAATCACATTATTAAAAAAATTGTTCCAAAAGGACACTATATACAAAAGTGAGATGAAATACATTTGTCAAATAAGTATTGGACCTCGTCTGTCACCAACAAATAAATAACAGACATGTCAGAGTTAAGATTTTGTCTCAACCTGTAGAAAGAACCTCTTAGTTTTAGTTTCCGAATTCATTAATTAAAGTGATTAATCTGTATTTTATGTGAGGACAAGATTTCTCCTGCTGTTGTTAGTTTTTTAACTGTAAATTAACAAACTCTTATCTAAATTCTCAAATGACAATATAGCAAAGTATGATATTCATAAAACTGCACTTCCATTTTATTTCAACTTTTAAGTTTTTTTTTTTTATTTTTTATACTAATTAAAATAAGGATTAATCACAAAATTAGACTTATACTATAGGATAAATTTCAATTTCAAGTCCAACGAAAAAAAAATTACAATATCAACTCTCAACTTTAAATATCATTTTAATTTAAGAACTTCATTAATGTTTCTCTTAAAATAACCGAAATATAATTTTTTTAATTTTATCTAGTAATAATGGATTTAAAATTAATAATAATTTGTTATTGATATAATTAACGAATGTGAACAATAATTATCTAAAATAAATCAAATTAAACTAAAAACAGTTGCTATCTTTAGACAAATTAAAAATTCAAATTAAAAAATAATCACCATGTAATTTTTATTTTGATCACGTTTTAATAGAATTAAATATATTTAAATTATATTTTTATTTTTATACCTTAATTTTTTTATATTTTTATATAAAATTTATATAATATTTTAAACTAAATTTATATTATGTCATTTTCTTTAATTATAGACTAACATTTATATGTGGTAACCAATTAACTTTTATATATGTTATTTTTTTATTATATTATGTCATTTTCTTTAATTATCGACTAATATTTATATGTGGTAACCAATTAAGTTTTATATATGTTATTTTTTTTATCATATATAATAGTATTTAATTACATTTTATTATATTTTAGAGTTCATATTTTAACATTTAATATTATCCAAAATTTTATTTGATTTAAAATTAAGCATTTTAATATTCAATAAATATTAAATTTATTTTATAATAGTAGTTATTAATTTGTTTTAAATAAATTTTGATTAGTAAATTATGTTTATTTTGTAATTTTTATTTTAAATTACTTTGCACATTTAAAATTGAATTAAATTTTATCTAATTTTTTATAATTTTATTTTATAAATTTTAATAGTCAATCGAAACCGATGAACTGTTTAACTAGGGATGAGCATGGACCGGTTAACCGATCCATTAACAAATTTATCAACCAGTCCATTAATTTTGGTTAACCATTATATCGATTTCGATTTTTAACTCTATTTTTGAATCGGTTTATTGGTTAACCACTAAATAATTTTAATATATAAATTTAATAAATTAGACAATTTGTAATATTATTTTTAATATTTAAAAATGCTTTAAAAATGAAAAAAATACAAATTAAATACAATATTCACTAAAAGAATCAAAATAAAAATAAAATTTTTATAATTAATTATAAGAATTAAATATATTTAATATGAAATTAACAACATAGTGTTAATTATGCACATATAATAATAATAAGATAATTTTAATGTTTATTTATTAAAAATATGTTAATTAATAATATTTAAAAAGTTATATATATCATAATATTTATAAATTACATAAATATTGAAAAATATAAGTGTAAAATTTGAAATATAATTTATAAAATATATATAGATCGGTTAATGGTTCGGTTCCGTTAACCGTCAGTTTTTAAAATAAAAATCATAAATTTAAATTTTTGGTTCGGTTAACTTAATAATCAGTTCGATTTCAAATCAATTTTTCGGTTAACTTAAATTTTAATTTTTTTTGCTCATCTTTGCTGAATAATGGTTAACGATTTTAAAAATCAATATTAATAAATTGATTAATTTTTTTACTCATAAATCAATTAATCATTGCATGCTAACCTCTATCCAGCAGTAAATTATAGTGATATGGCACAAAGTCATGGCTGTTTTTAGTTGAGCTAAACGTGTATAGTTGCTTTAACTTTTTACATATACATTTACTTTTACTTTTCTATAATTTTAATATGTCTTTTTCATTTTTATTTGTCTTAATATATAGTCTATTTTCATTTTTATATTATGTTTAATATGTAAATTATTTATTAGGCATCTATTTAACTGTATCTTAGTAATCGTAATTTAATTTTTTCGTGCCATATTATTAATCATAATTTTTTTTATTATTTTAATAATATTTAATTACTCATTCTATATTTAGGATATTTATAATGGAAAAGTTATAGGAAAAATTTATCCCATAGCAATTCTTCCTCACGCATATCCTCTTTGGGTGGCTGCTGTTGCTCTTCTTCTTATCATTATTATTATTATTGTTATCATCATCATTATTATTATGGTACAATGGAGTTATAAAATTATGTTTGGAAAACCAAAATAATAATAATAATAATAATAATAATAATAATAATAATAATCTAGTCCTTATTTTTGTAACCCCATTGACACATTGTCCTAAAATTAATTTCTGGCCCAAATTTTTACTGAACTTTTAATTCACATTATAGTTAATCTATAATTGATATATTTATCCTGTTTAATTATATTTTATTAATTACAATTTATATATTTCAAGTTATATTGTTAACCATAATTTTTATAGTTTTAATGAAAGAAAAATAAAATATAAATATCACGAGATGTAAGTAAAAAGTATTTCTTGTAGTGCAAAATCACAATTACTGAGATCGTCCTCTTTTTTGCATCACCGGTATTGTTTTCGCCCACTTCATGCTACGTCTCAGGATTGAAACCTAAATTTCATGAACTAAAAACCCCAATGAATAGAGAGAAAATGTGCGTTCGTTTACTATTTTTAAATTTTTATGCAAAATTAAGTCACCTTCTCTACCAGGAAAATTGACTCGCTATCTTTTTCGTATTTTTGATATTTGAAGGTCCATTTGATCTCAATTTCACTTCAAATTTCAACACTGGGCTCATCATGACCATTACTTTCCAACAGTCTAATAAAATATTTTTAACTTTCGAGTGTCTTTTCGGGTCCAAAAATATTATTCACTGTCGAAAAGTACTGTTCACGATTGATCCGATGTTGGGGCCATTACATTTCTTCCCTACTAAAAAAAATTTCGTCCTTGAAATTTACTTATCTCAAAAAGTAGAGGATACTATACTGTGATCTTATCGACATCTCTTTCACGTTCAATGGTTTAAAAGCATCTTTGCTAATGGAACCTACAAATTAATTAACAAATTAAATAATTCTTTCAAAAAGTGAAGTCTAATGAAAAAAATCTGCTTAAATAAAGAAAAAAGCCTTCAAATTAAGTGAAGTATAATGAAAAATGTACTAAAAAAAACAACAAGGTGGGTGAAATATAATGAAAAAAATCTAATTAAAAAAGTTAAAAAAAAAAAGGTGGGTGGCGCCGTGGCGGGATTGATCCTGCACGACCTTTTTCATAGCAATGGTAAGAAATTCCCTTATGTCGCTGGGACAAAAAGCTGTATTAAATTTTTACTTCCAATAAATTATCTAAAATAATATTAAAGATATTAAACTTGGGTAACTTAAAATCGGAGCAGGACTTTATAGTTTCAGAGTTTGAAAGTGCAATATTCTGTTACAGTTTTAAAATTGACTATACCAAAATTTTTTGATATGGATGTCACTTTCTAAAATCGTATTGTTATTTTCAAAAAATTTTCATTTTTCTAAATAATCTTCATCCACCCCACTTTTTAAATATTTTTTTTAAAAAAATTCACCAGATATAGAGTATAAGTTTCTTTTTCTTCCCTACATAAAATTCTTTTTCTTTAGCATATATACAAACTATTTTACAATTTATATTTTTATTTAAATAGTTGTTAAATCTTATTGTAGATAGTATGTATAGGGTGAGCAAAATTCGAATCAATATAAAAAAACTCAAAAAATTGAACCAAAAAATGCAAATTGAGTCAGAATAAAATGAATAGAAATTTTGAATTATTCAGTTTCGTGTTGTTAAAGTTTTGGATTAATCTAATTTTGTTTTTTATATTTTTAATTTATTTTTTTTGAGAATATAACTATTTATGAATCTATAATAATTCGATTAATTTTTTTTTGTTACAAAAGACTCTTATTGCCTAATTACAAAAAATATCATTAGTAGTAATTGAATATAAGGATGAGCATGGATCGATTAACCAGTTCATGAGTAAAAAATTTAATCAGTCCATTAATATCGGTTTTTTAAAATTATTAATCATTAATCAGTCCGTTAGATTCGGTTAATCAGTCCATTAATTTCGATTTTCTGATTTGATTAACCAATATTTTTCGGTTAACCATTAAAATTTATAGCATAAAATAATAAAAAAAAAGTTAGGTAAAATTCAATTCAATTTTAAATGCGTAAAGTAATTTAACATAAAAATCACAAAATAAACATAATTTACTAGTTAAAATTCATGTTTAACAAATTAATAGTTAATTTTATAAAATAAATTTAATATTTGTTGAAAATTAACATGCCTAATTTCAAATCAAATAAAATTTTGAATATTATTAATTTTTAAAATATAAACTTTAAAATATAAGAAAATGTAATTAAATGCTATTACATATGATAAAAAAACAGATATAAAAGTCAATCGGTTACTATATATAAATATTATTATATAATTAAAGAGAATGATATAATATAAATTTATTTTAAAATATTATATGAATTTTATAGAAAAATATAAAAAAATTTTAAAATATAAAAATAAAAATATAATATATATTATTTATGAACCGATTAACCGTGTACTAGCGGTAAATTTTTGATATTTTTTGGCTTACCCCTAATTGAACACGAAACTTCTTACTCTTTTTGTTAAGTATTAGTTAGCAGACTAACTTTTGATAGTCATTGTCATTTATTTAAACTGATTTTTTTTTAAAGAAAAGGTCATATTAATTTAATTATCACGTTATTTGCGATTAGATTAAATATTTGAAAAACTAATTATTATATCAATTTGTGTTTATTATATATTAAATTAAAGAGATTACAGATTTTATTAATGACTCCCTCTATTTTTTTATTTTTTTACTATAATTAAGAAATAATAATTAAACTCAAATTTAGTATTAAATTACATGATTAAAATTAAATTATTAAATTTTTATATTTATCTTGAGTCAAATTAAAAAAAAAAATCTTTAGATTTTAAATTCTAAATTTTGGAATTGGATTGAATTTTGATCCAAGCTGACCGATGAGCACCCACGTATGTGGAGTATGTTTTTTACAAAGGTATTACATAAAATGTGTGGTATGTGATTAGTTTGAGCAGCGAAAGATGTGCAGATATTGCCTGGAAACCTTCCTCGGGTCATAATTGACTATCATTGAGCATTTACTAGTCAATTTGGTAGCTCTGGGTCTGCGATGAATGACCCATGAGTCAGATGTTAACAGTCAATCACGGCATATTGATGACACATGTATTAAATTAAAAGGTGGGGGAAGTGGGGTCATTAATAATATATGTAGTATTTGATTTTGATGGTATTAAGATTAAGGGACAAATTAGGGTTCAAGATCGGGGACCAACAGAAAATTCAATGGAATATAAATGTGGAAGTTGCTCCTCAAGGTTAGGTCCTTCTCGACCCCAATATCGTGGGTTGGATTTTTTAGGACATTTGACCTACCTCCTTCTATTTATTGAGGTATTATACATTGGTTTCGGATAAACTTGGGTATTAAGGATAGAATCCATTGTGGGTTTGGATCATGTACGGATTTACTAGTAAATAGGATATTTATTATCCGAATCCGTTTGTATTTTTAATTGTCAATAACGGGTATCCGTAGTAGGTACCTGTCCCGTCTAAGCCTATTTATTTAAAAAAAATATATTCTAAATTTGTAGGTGTGAATGAGAAATTAAACATTTGCCTTTGACAACTTTTAGTTTATAAATTGTTTATGCAAAAAAAATAAAGAAGTGTTTTCTTTCTTTTAATTAGAGCTAGCAGTCTCAGAACAAACCTCTTAAAACTATGCATAAAAATAAAGTTTTTTTTTTTTAATTTTCCATGTGGAAATCATGAATATTTATATATAATTCGAGTATTCAAAATTTATTTGCTTTAGGCTTATATAGATTTTTCATTGCATGCCATAGAATTCCAACCATTTCGTCCAAAGGAATATATATAGCCATATCACATCATTGCTTACCTCAAAAGGACCAGTGGAAAATGTGTTTATAAATAGATCATTGCTTTAAGTAAGTTACATATGATTACCGTATAATTTTAACATCAATTAGCTATTATAATTAATTTTTTAATTTTTTTATTTTCTATACACGTTATTTATTTACATAATGATGTTAAGTTTTTTTTTCATCTGATGCCTCAATTTATAAAGATTATTAATCTTAAAATTATGAGATAATTATAAGTAGCATGTTTAATTGTTACTCTAGTGATATAAAAAGTTAATTTTTAAATTATTTTTACTTCAATTGAAACAAAATAAAATTTTGATAATTTTTATATTATAAATTATTTTATTATAATTATTTAATTATGAACATACAAAGTCGATGATCACATATATAATTAACCCACCAACCACCATATTAATACTTGCCTTGCATAATGGGCAAGACTTATATATGCAAAGCAACAGTCGATAGCATTGATCGAATTAAAGGAAGCAATAGTCGATAGACTTATGAGCCGTTGATCGTGGCTTGCCACAATGTCCATTATTGACTCTCTTAAAGTCTTAATTATGACAGCTTCTTGTCATCTCACTCAACCAATGTTTTTTTTTTTACAAAGAAAAATAAAATTAGTAGTCTAATCACATGGTATGCATGGTCTAAAAGTTGAAGAGATTCTAAAATTAGTTTATTTTATTTTATTTTATTTTATTTTTTAAATTGTATCCTTGAATCCTTATATATAAATTGTTTGTTAATTAAATTTTTAGTGTTTTATTTAATTATATCGAATTCTTAAATTTTTATTTTAATGTACACTGAATTCAAATAAAAATTTAATTTAGAAATTTAATATACACTAAAATTATAATATTATTTCGTTCAATTCCAGTAACTCCGGATTTAAAATATGTGAAAATAAGGGCTTATGACTTCAATGTAATGTAACCAACTAGTATAAGTTTAAAATTTCAATTATTTAAAATTATTAAATTCAAGAACACAATTCGTTGTCCCACAGCACATGAAATATAAAATTATAGACCCATTTAAAGAATTAAAAAAAAAACAAAAAAAAGGAGGTAATTAAAAGAAGTACCCGAAAGGCAACCGTAAAAAAAAAAAAAAAAGCCATTTTATCTCAATGGAAACATGTTTCCTCATTTTCTACGTTTAAAAAGCGTATTTGAAATTCGCTCTATGAAATATAAAGAATTTACTTGACTATTTAGACAAAATTAAGCAGCTTATATAATCCTTAAGCAATTTAACAATGTTCTCTTTTTTTCTAAATTCATGTATAGATAAATGGCTTTTCGAATTCATGATATAATTATGATAAAATATTTACATTTTTTTTTCTTTATAGAGAAATGTTGGCATTTAATTCATGACTGAAATGAAAATCAGTACTTTGTTTAACAAATTTTATTCTATTTATATATTCCATCCCGTCTTTAGTAGATGTTGATTTTCAAATAGTTGATAATCTGACCATTCTTTCAATTAACTCGAATTTGATTCTCATACATTCATGCTTCCAAAATTCTAATTATAAAAAAATAATTGTTATGTAAGATCTCATGTTTCGTATATATATTTACTCTTAATAAATATATTATACGGTTGATAATCCTATAACTTCTTTAATTGATTAGAGTTTGATTTCCATTGTCGCCTCCTAAAATGTAGTTATATATATAAAAAAAAAAAGTTAATAAAAATAAAAGACTGTAGAAAAACTAAAAAAGATATATAAGATGGTCACTTTTATTCTATATTTTGAAAAAAAAGCAGTCAATTTAGATAACAATAATTTGGCTGAAGATCTTAGGAAATCCTTAGGTCTGGTCGATGAAGCTCCAATTCATATAAATGGCAGAACTTTTAATGAGCTTTTAGTGACGAAAAGGGCATTGTACAATCCGAATTATTCCCATAGGATGAAAGAAGAATTCATGCCTAAGGAGAATCCATTAGGGCTAGTAATTAATAAGTCTTGTAATTTTTTTCAACTTAGATTGTGAAAAAGAACCCATTCGAGAGGATAGACGAGCGGGCTAACATGATAAAGTTTATTGTGAAATTTGGTTGTTTTACTACAAATCAGGTCTACAAATTGTGCAAAACCACCATGATAGGAAACACCCCAAAATACTGATAATTTTTAGCAACCCACGCAACGCAAACATAAAAGATGAAATAAACAAAAAATTACTAACAGATGATATAATAACTACGGTAGTAGATGCACTAAAAAAAGTGTTTTATGGTTTCTCATTATCAATACAGTCTTTAGAAAAGGAACAATCACTCATAGCATTAATAAAACTGCAAATCTATGATATGTGTTATTTTGAAAATTATGCATGTGAATTTCATAAATATTATTACAATTTAGACTACATAATTTAAAATTGCACGTCAAAAGTGTTTTTTCTAAGCTTCCAGAGCCATGGCATGAAGTAGTAAAAACGGCCTACTATATATATAACACTCTCATACCCTTTAGAAGGAATATGTGAACAGTACAAGATCTAATCACTTCCATATTATGCCTAACTTTGTTAAATTAAGTTAGTTAAAATTAAATATTAATCAAGAAAACTTTACATTACTTTTAGTCATGCCATTATGTTATTGCATTTCTTACATAGAACATAACTAGATATATATCTATAATATCGGAAAGATTAATTACATAGCATTTACAATATTCATACGTTGATACATATTATTGGTTCACTGCAAAAACATAACAACACCAAAATCAAAACTTCAAGTTTCTCTCTCTTTGTGGCCTGTAGATGTTCAACTCAAAATCCTCGACCCTTCTACACTTGTGAACCACACAAGAAAATACCCGTGCCGAGCAATGGCTTAGTGGAGAGGTAAACCATGCCAATCACTTCCTAACAAAGTCATAGATACAAATGATGCAATTTACGAACATAAATGTCACAATATAACATTTAATAGCTTAACATACTATAACATGTAGTTCACTTAATGATCATGCATATACTAACTAAACATGCCAAATTCCATTATCAACAACATTAACATATACTAACATTTCAATAAATCACTAAATCATTTACTCTATTAGATATAAATCCCTTTTATCACTATTAATTAATTAGAGACCCAACGCCTCAATTTCCATTAATTTTGGATAACATAAACAATCACTAGATACTTTCGTAGGTCATTATCGACGAAAAATGCTTTTCGTAGTTAAAATCGTAGGGAAAAAATTCTTTTTGAGACGGAAAAACAAATCCATTGTAAAAATTGGAGATAAGTTTTACCGCTAAACTTTACCGACGGCATAGCAAAAATTATAGTAAAAAAAGTGCCAATGTTTTTCGGTAAAAATTGCATATGAAATTTTACTGATAGAAAGTTGTTTCTATAGCTAAATTACCTATGAAAAACAATTATCTGAGTAATTTTCCTATGAAAACACAACTCCGTAGGTAAATTATTTACGGAAACACGACTCCGTAGGGATATAAATTATATTATGACATAATATATTTTATCATGACTAAAAATATTTTGTAATCTATTTTTTGACAAAAATGACTAAATTATATATAAAACTTAATTAATTAATTATCTAACAATAATTTAAATTAATTTACATTATTATAAATTAAAATGTTCTAAATTAATTAACTATTTAATAATATAAATTTCTCTACAGAAACACAGTTTTGTAGAAAATTTCCCAACGAAATTGCACAATTCCGTAGAAAATTTCCTGATGGAATCGGACAATTTCGTAGGAAATTTCCCGACGAAATTGGCCAATTGCGTAGGAAATTTGCTGATGGAACATGAAATTTGCTGATGGAACATGACAAATCCGTAGAGAATTTCCCAGCAGAACTTAATAAATCCATAGGGAATTTCTTGACAAAATTTGATACTTCCGTAGGTAATTTTTTTTGACAAAACTTGACCATTTCGTATGGAATTTTTCTACAGAATCAATTTTTACTGTCGAAAAAAACTATAAATATAAAAAAAAACCTAACCTTATTTGATTATGCCTAACTCTCCCCATCGCTCCGACTCTCTCTCTGTCTTCGATCGATCCCTCACGCTTTGTCTTTAGGTCCGTCGATGCTTGACTGCCCTATTAATGATTTCTGCCCCCAGCGCTGTTGAAGCTCACCAGCTCATTGTCGATGCTCTCTGCCCCTTGCACTGAATACACCCTCCGGTCCCTAGTGAGTTGCAATCTCCCCTATCTTTATTTTTTTATTTTCCAATAATTCATTATTTATTTTTTTCTGTTTAGTCTCTGTCTTGCAAGATTTCATCTTCAAGGTTTTTGTTGTCTAAAATAAATTAAGTGGATATTCAAGATTTGTAGCTTATGGGTTTTCATCTTCAAGTTCCCGTATGCCATCTGCTGGTTTCTTGAGGAACTTACTGTGCAACGTTGCAATTTTTTGTATTCATTTTCTTCTCTTATGTGTGTGGATTGATTTTTAGAACTAATAAAATTGTTTCAAGTTACTTATACTAATTAATGCTGCTCTGTTTTCACTCTGGTGGTTTCTTGGAAATGAAACTGATCATAATGGATTTTCCTGCAAAAGTGCATGGATTTGTTCACTTTGAATTTGTTTTTTTGTTTGTGTATTTTTTTTTTGTGAAATTGAGATTTTTGTTTTTTAGTTCTTTATACAGTCAAGCACAGGTGTGGCCAACATTTTGTTAGTTCATTGTCTCATTCACCTTTTGACCTTTTGCTACATTTTATTTTTTTCCATCAGCAGTTTGAATGCCCTGACATTGTTGGAAGTGCACAGATTTGATAATTTTTTTGAGGGGTTTTTCAACTGTTTGTGCTTAATTGCGGTAATTTTCTACCGTCTTTAAGGACTAAGTCTTCAATTAGAGAATTTTTATTTGCATGGTTAATACTTTGTTGATTAAGACTCCGTATTTGGTTTTTCACTGAATCATATACTAGCTTAGAAATCAAAGTTATTATTCTGATTTTTCAATTGTCATTTTCTTTTCTTTTTTTTTTTTACTAGTTGTACTTGTGATATGCACATACTAATTTAGCTTGTTTAGGTGCATGACTTATTTTGAATAATTAATTAGGTAGCAATCTACATGTTCTCTTAGTAGTCATTGCAAAGTAGTTTTAATGGTATGAACATTTTCATGACTTTCTTATATTTTTGTAATCTATACATCTATCAGGTATTCTTTTAGCTTTGGCATTGCGATTTGGTGTTTTAAGAGGAAAAGACAACCAACATTTTAAGGGTGTTTTTCTGCGATATACTTCTCGCTTTGCATTACACAATTGTATGATTAATTATTGTACTTTTGCACCCTATTTTCAACCTATGCTTTTGTATATTGTGCCAGCTATAATTATTTTGCATGATTTAGGCATTCATATTAATAAGGACTTGCTAGCTCTTGGCAATGTAATAAGTGCTTTGGGAGATAGAGGACAAGCATAAAGAAGGGAGGCACATGTTCCATATCATGACAACAAGTTGACTCGCTTATTACAAATGCGAGAGTTATTTGTCATTTTTGTTAATTGTGTTTGTTGTTTGGCTAGAAATATTTACAATTTGTTTTTTCAATCTCTGATCCTAGCTTGGATTCTTTTAGTTTGTTCATCTGATATTAGCTAGACAATAAGAGATTATTTAGTTAATAAAAGTACCACAAAAATATGATTTGTCATTAATGTCCTCCGAATAGATAGCATATGCATTTGTCATCAGATTATTTCTTTAATAGGGCATTATGTGTCTCATGTAAAGTACCATTTTATATTAGCCAATTTTAAGGTCGATATTATCAATTTATAATGATTATTTATGTGATTAGTGCCTGTATGGTTGGCTTATAAATTGGCTAGTAAGAGATTTTGAACGGATGCCATGGAAATTACAATTAAAAATCTATAATATTTTTAACGACGGAATGCGACAAATAATTTGTCAATAATATTAAAAACAAATAAAAATATTATCGACGGAAGGTACCGTCACTTTTTTCATAGTGGTGGGTGAATTTTCAATTTTCGTTGGTAAAATTACCTATGAAAATTGGCTTTCCGTCGGGAAATTTACTGCAGCCATATCACCTGCGACTTTTTCCATCGGTATTTATAAATTTTCTTTTAGCGCAAACAATATCAAATACTAGAGACATAAGTCTCGAATTACTAGATACCAAAAGGTATCAAACACAAGACACTATGAAGTGTTAAGACTAGCAATTATAATCGATTACTATCCCTTATAGGCATGGCTATCTATCTATGACTATGTCTAATTCAGGCTCTTAATGAGACTTTAATTGTTCACTAGTGTTACATTCAATACACTTATATTCATATAGTCATCTTACATTTTAAAACATGCCACAATATTCATATAACCATTTATGCATAATTAGATTCAAACACTTGAAACATGATTTCAATATTACTTGCAATAAACCTATCACTAGCAAAAATATATAAATAAACTTTTATGCACTTGCAATCCATTTGCATGCATGTTATTAAGGTACACATTTTAACGATTACTTATTTATATCATGTTCATTACATCTCATTTTAACCATAAACATATGTTTATACAATTTGGTGAACATCCGAGAATGTTTGGTTCAAATTCGGGAATGTCAAGATGCATATCACTCATTATCGTACTTAAATCATGCCTTATATACATAATTTCTTATATTCATGTTTAGTACACATTCTAAATTTCAATGTAAAATCATACATTTCATGCATGATATGTCATATTATATTCCTATACATGTGCTTATAAGGTTTTAGAAATATTCGAAAAAGTCCAAGTAAGTTTCGGTAACTTTTCGATATCTACAACTCATTAATAAGTTAGAACAGGGGGGTAGCCAACTGGATTGAAGTCAATTTAGTTGGGTGGGTTGACTTTAATGTCCAGCTTTTTTGGTTCAACTTGCACAGGGATTTAGGCAAAGAAAACGTGATTTTTAGGCAATGTGGTTTTCTATAAATTTTTTTTCCTATGTATCTAGTTTCCATAAATTTAAATATCAAGTTAATTAGACATCTGTAGCCTAAGATATCACTAAAAGTGTATATAAACAAGATGCATTGAGCTCCAAGTAAGACAAGATGCAAAACGTCTTCCTTATCTAAACATGTTTAATATTTTCCAGGAAGATATGTATGTACTTGTAAAGATGAAAACCAAAGAAGAATAAGATATTCTTCTAAGAGAAGTAAGTTTAAAGGATACAAGAAAAGAATGCTATTGAAAAATAGAAAACATGAAAGAAAAAGGCTAAATAAAACTTCTAGGTTTATCAAAAAAAGGATCAATTTAGGGGACAAAGATAGGATAGAATCACTCAAAAGAAAATACGAAAAAGTGCCCAAATGTCCTAAGGGGAAGCCTTTGAACTATTGTTCTTGATGTTGGATTTGGGGCTCAAAGATTCACAAGATTGAATCTTAACCTCACAAGAATAAGCAAAAAGAAAATCTAAGAAATGTGTTTTCCAAATAAGATATTATAGTCTATGAACCTATAGATGAAGCAGATTTATCTAATATAGACTCTAAGATAGATTCAATCTATGAAGTAGTTTTTGAATATGAAATTAAGAAAAATGAATCTAATTTATGGACAGATCAAATATTCATGATGAATAAAGCAGAAGCTACCATAGATAAAAAGTTAGTCTATTGGACAATACTTTGGCATAAGAAGAGTTCTTCTAATACAAAAATCCATTCAAAAGTTGTCTAGAATGGAAATTGCCTAAATTACTTTAGGCAATGGTTAGTAAGTCCAGGTTTAATTTCAAATCAATTGTAGATGTCTCTTAATTTGAGTCAATGGCTCAGATTTACAGTATTGAACTAGAAACATTAGATATGTCTATAATCAATCCAACCAAAATTAGAGAAATGGTTAGTAAAACCAAAGATGAGTATAAATATATTTATATATATATATATATGATTCATTCAAGTACGACTAATTTCATTGTTCAATTCACTAATAAATAGTCTTATTATAGCAACTTTCTTAGATAAAAGATGAAATGAATTCAAAAATCAGTCACTACAAGAAAATTACAATTTAGTAACGGAAAAAGTCAATTTTCCGTTACTAATCAAAAATTGCAACGGAAATTAGCAACGAAAATTTCGATTGCTAATTCGGCAGTTGCTATTTTTAGCACTGCAAGATTCGGTGACTTTGTCGAATTTAGCAACGGAATATAACTTCCGTTGCTAAATTTAGCAACAGATATTGATTTTCGTTGCTAAAATTAGCAATGGAAAAATATATTCCGTTGCTATTTTAGCAACGGAATTAATTTTTCGTTGCTAAATTCACCCATAAGTAAAAAAATTAACGACGGTTCCGTTTGTCGTCAATCCGTCGCTAAACATAATTACAGTTTTTTAATATCAGAAAACCATTATTATATGCTAGTCTAATTGGTATTATTCCTATTCCTACGGGTATGACTGAAATCCTATTGATTTACACATTGTTAACTTCCTGAAAATGTATGACATAAGAAGGGGAGAATCATTCACATAGAAATCCTATATCAAAAACAAGCATTTCATTGTATGTCTCAATTTACTAAATTTCAGTGGATATGAAATTAAAATCATACAATCAAAAGCTTCTCAATAGCTGAACAGGAAATTATGTTACAACTTAATTCTCAAAAGCATTTTACGTTTAAAGACTTAGATTGTGTGCTCCGTTACACTACATGTACATGATTCTCCTTCTAATTCACACTAAAGAACTATATTACGTGCTCTATTATGCTGCATGTACAAGAATGCTCTTAATTCACATGGCTGAAAAGACTCCTCAAGTGTAGCGTCATAATTTTAAAAAGCCTTGTAAAACCTGTTGCTAAGGGGAATATCAAATATTGACTTTAATAAAATTCCAGGAGTATATTCATGAAAAAAGAATAGAAAAGTTGAAGCTCTTGATTTAAAACATTCATGTTGAAATAAAGCACGACTCAGACGTGAAATAATACATGCAAGTAGATTTGTAAATCAATTTCCAAAAAAGAAGACTCAGTTTAGCCTAAATCGCTACATCAATGTAGTTGGTTGGGCCATATAACTATGCACAACACTCCTTTTTTTTTTACAGTATCACTCGTATTTAAAAGCCAAGACTTAATTTATGACATAGAAAATAAAAATAATTTTTTTGTTTTTTCAAAACCAGAAATCACAGTACCACTGGTTACCAGTAAATTATAATGATCAATAACACAATTTTAGCTCTGTCTCACCTTATCTTTTCCCTATATATACAGACACATAAGAATTAGAACCGAATCATTCAAATTTCTGAACATCCTGAGGATACCCATTCAATAAAGAATTAGCACCATATCACACCCATTACAATAATTGTAAGATGAAACAGGTCCCAGAACCAATCCAAAATTGAATACCCAAAAACAAACAGTGGGTAAAGAATACAAAGATACAAACTTTAACAGAACAAAATAAGATAAATAAAACTCACAGCATCACGTAGCTCAGTGCCAAGCTGTTGAATGACGAGAGCAAAGCTACGAGAAACTTTATGAAGCATGGAATAGCAGAAACCCCAATGAGGTTGTGGTGGGATCTGCTTCTCCGTATGCCTAGCGGCCATTTTCAGCTTCAAAAGTGGGTAAAAATCATCTGGGTGCTTCAAAAGCTAGCCTAAAATAGCAATGAATTAAAGCTGCAGAAATAAACTTTTGTATTTGTGAGAACAAAGTACAAAGCTTTAAAGTTTTGGAATTAACAATACCTACTCCATTCACTCTTTCCAGTTCCACCTACATTAGAAACTTTATCCCCGTTTTCGTAGGTCATTTTTAGAAATCAATAATAAAATGCTATATATATGCAAATATATACAAAGTATTACTGTACCCCTAAACTTTATCCCCGTTTTCTTAGGTCATTTTTAGAAATCACCATTTTGCGGAGTTTTCATTACTTTGAAACCTATACAACCTCTCTGCCAACAAGTAACCTACCTATTCAAGGAACTCTCAATACTATTTCGCCCTCTCTATCTACACCCGGGAAGAAATAAATTTTGTTGGTAAAACACTCTCTTCTTTTCAGAAGAAAAATCTAAAAAGTTCTCTTGCTTTTTAAATATGATGTACAAAATTTTAAATCATAAATTACTCACAAATTTCCTAATCTTACATATATAAATTTATCACTTAAAGTTCGACTATATTCTGTTGATTGCATTAAAAGGTCCTCTCATGCATTTTCAATAATCACAATTCCATACTTTTCACATCTCAATTAATTTCAGTTAACTAAAACACAAAATGTGTCCTGTAACTAGTTTCTTTAGGCAACTATTAACAATAATTACAACCACCACATTCCAATGTTCAAGCAATTCAACCACCATTTATATACATAAATATAATATGATGTACAACTTAAAACACACAAAAGCAAGTCATTTAATTTCAACCAATTTAAAACTTCAGACAAAAACTCGAATTTCACTTAAATTATTTAATTGAAAGCACATTTGATAGTCACATACCATTTAGGGTTGAATTTCAAAGTTTTTCCTCACTTTAGCTCGTCGCTAGAGCCTCACCGGAGTTTCGTCGGTGAAAAACCAAAGACACCTAGGGGTAGTTGATGGCGAGAGAAATCCAACGGTGGTGCTTACGCGCCTAACGGACTCCGTTCATTGCCTAGATCTACACCAGAAGTCAAGGATGTATTCTTCGTCGATCTGCCTAATTTCGGAGAAAGACAACCGGAGAGAAAGTTGCTACTGGCTCGCCTAACCTCCAGGGGTTCACGGTCGCTGGTTATTTTACTGGTTACCGTCGTATGTCGCCGGAGAGGAAGGAAAAAGCTTCGGTTATGGGAGAGGATCGGGACACAGGAGACAACAAATGCAACACCATGGGGGCAGGGGGACGATGACGTGGCTGGTGAGCGGCGGCGGAAGGCGTCGTCGGTGATGGTCCAGTTGCCACAACGGTGTCGGCCAACTGAAGGTGAGAATTCCCGTTCTCCCCTTTCTCTTCTCCCTCCTCTATCTCTCCTCCCTCTTTCTCTTCTCCTTTTGTTTTTAAAATTTGTACTTTTTCTCGAAAGTTCTAGGGACTCTAAAATGTTGTTGTTGTTATTATTATTATTATTATACTTTTATTTTGTTTCATTTTTTCCTATTATTAATTTCTAAGATATAGTTTTGATTCACATTATTATTTTAAAAACCTTCAAAATAATAGCAACCAATATAAGATCAAATTCTCAACTGACCCCTATTTTGGGGGCGTTACACACATGAGTTATATTGGATATGCTTAAAAGATCATTATTCTTGGGCTTGAAATACTCTAGGCCAGGCCACATACAATTCGACCTTGAATTTTTGTTATATATATATATATATATATATATACATATATATTCGAAGAAAAAGATTTTGATCAATTTTTACTATGTAAGAAATTAAAAACTACAGTTGCATAAGAAATTAAATAATTAGTCTACGAATGTTATATAACGGTGAGTCGTATATCGATAAAATTAATGTTGAAATTTTATTATTAAAAATATTTCTATTAACCTATTTTTTTTAGAATTTCAGAGAATAAAGAAAAGATAAAATTAATGTTGAAATTTTTATTATTAAAAAAATTATGCTCGTATTAAATAATTCATGTTGAATAATTATCATAATTTTTAGGAAGGCTATTGAGCACTTATAACTTATAGTTATGAATAATTATTCATGTTTGATATTCATAATTTACAATTTGCTGATCTCTTGCTTTGGCCAGCATTGTCAACTTGTTTTCCCATTCAAGTAAAAAATAATATTAATTTAATTAACAGTAAATTATAATGATCAATAACACAATTTACCAATGGAATTTAAATTCCATTGCTATTTTAGCAACCGAAAATAAATTCGGTTGCTATTTAGCAACGAAATTCTATTTCGGTTGCTAAATAGCAACGAAAATATATTTATACAAACCGAAAATAAATTTCGTTGCTATTTTAGCAACCAAAAATTAATTCGGTTGCTATTTTTCATTGAAAATGAAAATTAGCAACGAAATTCTGTTTTGGTTGCTATTTAGCAATGGAAATATATTTCGGTTGCTATTTTAGCAACCGAATAATCTTCCGTTGCTAAAATAGCAACGAAAATTAAATTCCGTTGCTAATTTATATTTCGTTGCTATTTTTCGTTCCAATGTTTTTGGCGCCTTAATTAGCAACGGAATAGTGATTTCGTTGTTAATTTTCGTTGCTAAATTTTTGGCGCCAAAAATTTCCTCAACTTTTAGCAACGGAAGATAACCAAAAATTTTTCTGTTACTAAATCTACAAAGTTTAACCAATTTTAGCAACGAAAATTATTTTCCGTTGCTAAATAGCAATGAAATTGATTTTTCGTTGCTAATTTAGCAATGGAATCATTTTCGTTGCTATTTTCATATTTTCTTGTAGTGAGTTGATAATAGGAGTGCAAACTATTCTAACAAATCGTCTAGTTTGTTTCAAACTTTTTCAAACTATTTGATGGTTTTGAGTTATAGGTGTTTAGGTCATTCATTGACTCTTAGAATTAAGTCTCTAAAAATAAATAGGATGAATATCGGGGCCAAGTATTTGGCATACTACACCAGGATAGTTTTCAAGTTAGTAAATACAACAAACTTTGGAGTGAAAAATGCTTCCAAAATAATAAAACTATTCAAAGAAGGGGCAAACAACTACAAACAGTTCCATAGTAAAGAAATAAATTATGAAGAATTAAATAGACCCAAAAGTTGGGTTCACACATAACCAATTGAGCATCCTACATCAATAGGCTCATTATAGATAACAAAAAAAAGGGAGAAACATATTTTTGCAATTAAAAGAACCTATGAGAAATCTTAGGATTGCTGATTAAATTTCTAAAAAATCAATCTCTTTTAAAATTAGTGAAGAATCATAGAAAATGGAGCTATAATTGTCAAGAATGTCATCAAGGAGAAAAAAAGGTTTGATATCTATAAATAATAGAAAGATAACAAGTTACAGATATTTTAGTTTACCTATTTATGTATATGATGATGAGAGTTAGGAAAGTGTAAGAGTTATGAGACATATAACACTAATTCTTGAGGTTTCAAAGGAGATTCAAAAGATCTCCTAGCAATATTCTGTCATTTTTGAAGAAAGTTGGGAAATGGTTTCTCCTATCCTAAGCGACTTAGAAAAAACCTTGACAAGGTAGGTCTCAACACGTATATTGAGGCAACATTTAAATTCTTAGTTATTATGATTATTGTTTAGATTCATTAATTGACATAGGATTAATAATGAGTATTGTAAGACCAAATGCATTACCTGTTGAATGGTAGTAACTATTGGCCAAACTTGTAATGTTAAAAATTGTAGGATGAGAGGTAAACCTAGTTATGTATTAAGTTAAACATATACCTATTATCATTGGTGAAAAGAAATTCATCATGGATCAGATTTTAATATTTCCAGATTTTGATGCAGATATCATTTTAGGAAAGGCATTTTTCAAAGGATAACGAGAAAATTATCCTTTTATGCAAGGTGAAACTTATGTTTCTTTTCTAGGAATACAAATTAAGATCTTCAACAGTCTAAAATTTACATTAAAATTTGGTTTTTACTTTGTAATTTTTTTTGACTTGTGTGGATATATATCCTATGAACCCATTTTCAGAATGTGAGTACAATATGGTAAAACTTGGGTAGATCTATTATTTGTGTCTCAAGATTATTGTTTCTTTATCATAGATGATGAAATAATAAAAAAAAACCTTGAACATAAGACATCCATGTGATAGGAACCAAATGGAATTTTTTTAATTAAATTGGCTAACATTTTAGTGATAATCTACTAAAATTATGGGTTTGAAATGATATAATTGCCAAATTAGAATTAAAAGATTCCAATAAGATCATTAGGACTAAAAATATAACCTACACTAAGAAATGATTAACGAGTTTGACAAAAAGATTCCCAAATTGCTTGAAATGGGTTTGATAAGATATAATGTAAGTGCAGATTCTAGCCTAGCTTTTATAGTAATTAAACATGCAAAATAAGTAAGGAAAAGCATGAATGGTTATAGACTATCATTAGGTAAATCAAGCTACCAAAAATGATGGCTATAAAATTTTTATTGTAGAAGATTTCATAGAGAGGGTAGTTTTTAAACAACCTTCCATTTTTTTCAAAATTTGACTTTAAAAGTGGCTATTGGCAGGTAAAAATGAAAGAGAGCTCAACACTCTTAACAATGTTTAATACTTTCTAATCTTGTAGATGGATCCTACTACCATAAATAAGACATGTTGGATATGCGAGAGAAATGAGCATCCCAAAAGGGAATGTCTTTTTAAGGAAAATTAAAAAGAGAAGGAAGGTAAAGACCCTGGTCTCGTGGGGACGAAAAAAAAAGACAGATGCATCAAGAGATGATATTTGGTAGTTGTGAAAGCAACTTGAACATTTTGCTTCCGAATGCCCCAAAAAGTTGATAATGAGTTTGAAAGAACTAGTCAACCCAAAAGGGGAAGACATAGAGGCAACGAAGGAGATAGCTAAGAATGAAAGTTCTAAACCTTTACAAGAGAAATCTTGGGTCCGAAGAAGTCCTACAATTGAAGGCTAAAGTGTATGCCAAAAATGAAAATAGAAAAAGGAAATTTGTGAAGTCTTGAAAGCGCAACTTCTTCATAGAAGGAGAGCATATTAAACTTAAAATTTTAGAATGTGATATTTTAGTTGTGTAAGTGAATCCCAAGAGCCCAAATCAAACCCTTGAAGGGAAGAGTTTGAAAATAACTCTAAAAAAGATTTTCTTAATGAATATTTTATGGACGATCATCTCAAAGATGGTTCAAAATGGGATACATTGGGAGAACCATCTGGTAAATATGAATTCAAAGTAAAGCGTTTAGCACCAGAATGGGCTCAACAATCAATCCCACCATCTTGAAAGCAATCTGCAGATTTTCAAAAAGAATTTGTTAATGAAAGTTATAAGCAAGAATTAAATAAACTTACTGATCAAATTCCTGAAAAGAAGACCTAATATTTTTTATAAAGTATTAATGGTCTTGGCCTTTCAAAAGACTAATCTTTTTTTTTTGTGCAAGTTTGCTAGCTAAGAGGACTCATAAAATGAGATTTCCAATAACTTGAATATTTTATAGATGAGCAGCTTGGTTTTTGCCCAGCAAAAGAAAAAGACTTCCTTCATTGAGATTCAGAGAGGAGGAAGCTTCTTGATAAACTAACTCAACTACT
Organism: Excoecaria agallocha; assembly: GCA_037975025.1. Classification (NCBI taxonomy): domain Eukaryota; kingdom Viridiplantae; phylum Streptophyta; class Magnoliopsida; order Malpighiales; family Euphorbiaceae; genus Excoecaria; species Excoecaria agallocha. Next base: position 35,196,755 of record CM075807.1, on the reverse strand, counting down.
TCCTGCAGATGTCAAGTATAGCATCAAAAAAGAAGATAGTAAATTCAATAAATTGCTCACAACAAGAGTGTTTTGTGTTCTGCCTTATCTGCATTAACATTATATAGAAAGAGTTAAAGAAAGTATATGTTTCATCGAAGTAAAACTAGCACAAATAGTTGAGATTGACTTAGAAGATATTTCTACATGTTCATTACTTTTAGAGATTATACAAGTTGCTATAAACATGGTAAAAGATGTAACAAAAGTTGTTTAATTCTAGGTCTTTAGCACAGTTATAGAGTATAGAGAGGATGGTAAAGTTCATCATCCATATCAACTATAGGCTTTACATTCCATTTCAACACGAGGATTAGTAGAACCCCAAAAGGTTAATAGTTAGTTTTTAGCCAAGTGCTTTAAATTGAATTTCTTAAGTCTATATTAGAATAAGCTATTCCCTTTCTAAAATAATATATCCTTGGAGATGGTAGAATTTTTGTTGTTATCCAATATAAAGATATTTCTTGTCTATAAAAACTTCATGGAATGATTTGGAGTAAGCAAAAAGTAGAGGAATTACTTCTGAGGCTAAAAGAAAAGAGTCATCACTTGGATTTCAAGTCTAAAACTTTCAAGGCTTGGGAAAAGGTTTCAATAGTTATAAAAGGCACCTTGAAGAATAAATGAGGATAATCCTAAAAGAAGATAATGAATTAAATTAGGATGTTCGAATCAGATAGCAACAACGGCGGGATATGTTACTTATGAGGTTAACCTCAAAAAAAATAATTGAGGCAAAAGATCATTGGCATCCACTTTGCCACGTATCCGTATTTTATAAGGTTGTAAGATAAGATACATGCTAGGAGTATACATGGCTGCTACGACATGCAGAACAAATATAACCAATCTCATCTTACAATAAAATAATTATTATTCTCAATTAACCTTACACAGAATAATTTTTAAAATAAGCTTATAAAATGTATACAATATTATTATTATTATTATTACACAAGCAAATAACAAAATCTTTACATATTAGTTAGTATACATTTCCTTTTAATTGATATACTTTACATAATTATTACTATAATCTACATCTTTTGAGAACTCTCTACAAGCTTCTTGATCATCCCTCCACGAACTTCTTGATCATCCTCTTATACACGTCCTTTAACTATTACCTACTCAAGAGACATCTCAAAACTAAGTCATGCCAGATAATTTACCACTAAGTATAACTAAATAGTTACATAACCTGTTGCATACTAACGTTGTTTTAACCTATTAATGCACTGACTAATCATGAATATTGCTCTACTATTTCACAAATTATTTAGCACTTACACTAGATGGTTTCCCTATAATTGCTTATTTGAACTATATATATTTTTATATCAACTTTTACTCATTCATATCGAAGGCAAAATTACTTATAAATCTTCTATTAATTTCAAACTCTTAAATTGTCATTGACACTTAATTACCTATCAACTCATCAATCACTTTGATTCAAACTTGGAATAAACAATCCAAACTTCCTACATATCCCATATCAGGGATCAAAATCACATAGTTTTAAACATATAACTTATATTTTATATTTAGCTAACATGTAACACATCAACTATACGCTTCACGTCTCATCCATTACACAAATATACGGCATTACCATCATTACATACTCAATTCCACATATATATTAACTATGTTACATATATGCTAGCTATATACAATCATTAATTTTAACACTAATATTTGTATCAATAAATTAATGATATTTTAAATCATGCTTATTTCTAACATTACTTTAATTATATAATAATCACTTTTGTAGCTTGAACTCCATATAGGCATGGACAATCAGGAGCACTAGATACTCGAAGGTATCGAATCACTAGACACCACGAAGGTACAATCACTAGATATGCAAAGGTATCGAATCATTAAGCACTACGAAGGTGTAATTACTAGGATACTCGAAGATATCGAATCACAATTCTATATATGTCCATGCCTATATCTAATTCAGGCCCTAAATGAAAGTTTCTCACTAAATTACTTCATTATACAATCCCTTATATATACACTATACATTTCACTCATGTCAACTACACTTCATCACAATCATATATCAATAAACACACTCATGAAAACTTAATTCTTATTCACTTGTAAGCATGCATTAGTGTTAATATTTCAAGATACACTTCAATCATATATGCACTAAAGTTACAATTAACAAATATAACAAAAATCATGTATGCATATCATAATTTACTTTACATACCATCATTTAAACTTATTCTTTAATGTTAAACCATTCATTTTAAGTCCATTTTATCATGTATTGACCCTATACATATGTTAGTAATGTTTTATAAACATTTAAAAATTGTTTAGTTCAAGTTAGGTCCGTGCTAGCTCGGTACAAGTGGTGCTGACTCATGATAGAGGTTGAGTGTGCCAAATTGTCACAAGTGGTATCGACTCATGACAAAACATGGTTCATTGGTTTACTTTGTTTTGCATTTTTTACATAGTTCTAGCTAGATTCAGGCAAAATAGTCTTTTAGGCTTCTATTTCCTATGTCTCTAGTTTCCATATCATTAAAAATCAAGCCATTTGGACTTATAAATAAAAAGATATCTCTAAAACACCAGGAGCTGCTCTAGAAGACAGAGCAATATATCTAGTCATAATTCAAATCAAAATTAGAGGTACTTAAAGCCAGAATCAGATTTTGGTCTCTTATACAAATTTTAGATCCATAAGTCTCGTTTATTATCCAACTAGAATCATCTTATTTAGAGCTCTAGGGGCCGAGATATGATCAAATTACTAAGCTTAGGTCATACGAATCCTATGACATAAATTTCACTAAACATGATTTTGGGTATGATTTAACTCACACGTGCAAATTGCCATCAATTAAACAATCAATCATCAATTACACATCAATAACAATGCATGTATCATATCAACACATCAAATATCCCTAAAATCAACTATGTGAGTTCCCATACTTTGAAGGCTCAAAAGGTCTTCTCTTCACTCCTTAATGGCTTCTTTTTCCCTCATCTTGCTAGTTTATCCTTCTATAACCATAACTTACCCTTATAAACATCCACATCTTGTACTCTTATAAAATTATAGGAATTGAAAATAAGGAGGAGGAGATAAGGAGGAAAAAAGGATACCTTAATTCTCTCCCTTCTAACTCAAACTTACTAAACTGGAAAAGTAATAAGAGATGGAGACAATGGCAGCAATTGATAAGAGAATTACTGGAAATGGCCTTTCTAATGGTTGGTTGCCCTTTTTCCCTCTCCTTTATCTCACTTTTCTAGCTCTTTCTAGAGGATCACATGTCCCTCTTTTATTTGCCCACTTGTGGCCTCTAGGAAAACTGTCACAAAGCTCCCTTGAATTATTTTATCTTCTGAATCTTTCCCTACATTTACTAATTGCTTTCATTTAATCCTCATATAAGACTCTTTCAAAATACATATGTATGCTAAATTATTAAATTACCGAATTACCCCTATTTTTTGCATTAATACCCTTTGTGTCTTAGTTCATATTTTATTACTACTCTAATTATGCTATTCACTCGTATACTTTTAGGGTATTTATTAGGGCCTTACAAACACTAGCTGTAAATGTGTATTTTTTAATTATTGCTTTGTTTTTAAGCTGACAAATAGTATTAAAGGCACCAACTTTGTATCTATAAATACTCTTCAGTACTCAGATTTGAGGGAAGCAGAAATAAAATTTGAATTTCCTTATATGAGCTTTACATCTTTGATCATTTTGCTATCATATGCCTTAATAATCTCTAAAATAGTTTGTAAGGAAGGAGTTTCTATAATAAGATCAATAAAGAAATAAAAAAGGGCAACCATGGTGCGTAAGAACCTCCTGACCCGTGAAGTGTCTTTGGTGATGTGAGGGAAGAAAAGTTGAAGCCATTGCAGAAGCTTGGTGGACCTTAGTATATAAGTAAGGTATATGCTTGATTTTTTCAATTTTATGTCTTGTAATATTGAAATTGTTATAGAAATGTTATGTTTAGTAGATTTTACTAATAAAAACAGTGTGTTGTATTTTAAAAAAAAGTTAATATCAATTGGTAGAGAAATTGCTGAAATACACGTAACTACTCATAATGAATATTGTAATTATAGAAAGCATATGAGAACTTTAGCTTTGTTTAATATTATTATTAGATTATTGGATGAATCGGTAGTATAAGACAATTTTTGATTTCTGGTATTTGTCAATTCCTTGATTTTTTCCATATAGATCATGAAGTAGATAATGATTAGGTAATAGGATTGTTAAATACTATTATAGATCATATTAATTCTTTAAACGAAATTTTTGAAAAATTTAAAATTTTTGTGGAAATTTTTTAAAAACATTTAGAAGAATTGGCTCTAAAACAGCAAGTTTGAGAATTATGTTCTCAAGAATAGAAATTCTTTGGCATTGATTGCAAGTTCTTGATACTTTAATGTATATGAAAATTGAAAAAAAGTCCAAAACTTCAAAATTCATTCTCCAAAGTAGTTTTAAAGATCACATAATAGCTTTATAATTTCGTCTAAGTGAGTTAAAATTCCTAAAGTAGAGCCGGTTCGCTTTGAATGGTATTAGAGCCTTAAATTAAATATTTTGGAGTGATTTTGTAGGTATTAGATGTGTCTGGAAAAGAAAAATAAGTTTTGTAAAGGAAAGAAATTAATTTTGGACAAAATCATAAAATTTAAAGAATTTAGGGAATGCGCTTGAACTTAATAAGGAGTAAAATCAAAGAATAGGAACTCAATATGTTGTTTTTAAAATTTAAAATTTTAATTAGAAAAAGTTGAATAGTTCAAAAAAATAAATACGTGTTGTGGAATATTTCTATTTAGATGACTTTTTATATTGGTTATTTCTTTTATTATTTGATTTATTTTCTAGATTCATTTTTTTTGAATATATTTGTTTCCTATATGGACCAAGTTTTTGTTTCTATACCCACAGTGTTATTATTTTAGACATATAGTAATATAACAAGGAGATCATACTTTTCATTTTTCTTTATATTTTATTATGATTTTATTTTTATTTTTAATACGTTATCAGTATGATAGCCTTTATTGATTATTGAAAGTCGGTGGTTTACGACAACCCGACTCGAAGGAATTGAGAATCCTAATTTACAAGATTAAATAATAATTATATAAAATATATGTTATGGAGGATGACATATGTTTAGTGGACAGTGGCACAACTCATACTATTCTTCATAACAAAAAGTATTTTTTAAAATTAACATTAGCTAAAATTAATGTTAATACAATATCTGGTTCAACTAATGTAGTTAAAGGCTCTGATAGAGTCCATCTTATGTTCCCAAATGGAACACCATTATACATTGATGATGTGTTATATTCTAGTAGATCCTAAAGAAATCTACTAAGTTTAAAAATATACGTCACAATGGTTATCATATTGAAACCATAAATGAAGGAATTGTTGAATATTTGTATATAACTTTTATAAAATTGAACCATAAGTTCATATTAGAGAAGTTTCCAAGTCTTTCAATTGGATTATATTTTACCAAAATAAAGATGGTTGAATCTAATTATATGCATCGAAAGTACTCAAATCCTAAAAATTTTATACTTTGGCATGATGGTCTTGGTCATCCAGGTTGAACCATGATACAACCTATTATCGAAAATACAAACGGACATAGATTAAAGGATTATAAAATTATTTTATCTAATGATTTTTCTTGTAGTTCTTGTGTACAAGGTAAATTGATTGTAAGACCTTCATCATCCAAATTTCATTTGGAGTCTCCCATTTTTCTTCAAAGGATACATAGAGATATTTATGGCCCAATTCATCCATCTTGTGGACCATTTGATGTTTCATGATTTTGATTGATGCCTCAACTCAATGGTCACATGTATGTTTACTTTTTACTCATAATATTACTTTTACTAAACTTCTTGCTCAAATTATAAAGCCAAGGTCTAGTTTTCCTAATCATCCCATCAAGACAGTTTGTTTAGATAATGTATGTGAGTTTTCTTCAAAAGAATTTTATGACTTTTGCATGTCAATTGGGATTAGTGTTGAGCATTCTGTTATACATGTTCATACTTAAAATGGTTTAGCTGAATCTTTTATTAAGCGATTACAATTTATTGCTAGACTTATGCTTATGAAGTCACAACTTTCAACATCTACTTGGGGACATGCAATTGTTCATGCTACATATTTAGTTCATATACGACCATTCACATATCAGAAATTTTCACCTTTGCAACTTATTTTTGATCAACAACCTAATATATCTCATTTTAGGATTTTTGGTTGTACTATTTATGTTCCTATTACCCCTCCTCAATGAACCAAAATGGGTCCTCAATGACTTCTTGGTATATATGTTGGTTTTGATTCTCATTCTATCATTAGGTATTTAGAACCTTTAACTGGTGATCTTTTTAAAGTAAGATTTTTAGATTGTCAATTTGATGAATTAGTTTTCCCTCAGTTAGGGAAAGATAAAGGTAAAGGGCCAAAAGCACAAGAAATTAGTTAGAATACTCTAACCTTGTCCAATTATGATACACGCACAAATCAATGTAAACTTGAAGTTCAAAGAATAATAAATTTGCAAAAAGCTGCAAATCAATTGCCAGATTTCTTCATAGACACCCAAAAGGTCATCAAATCTCATGTTCTGGCTGCCAATGTACTTGCGAGATTGATTATCCCTGAAGGATTTCTAGTAGGTATGGTAGCCAATGAATCTAACATATGCCAGAAGCGTGGTAGACCTGTTGCTGTAAAAGATATTGTTACTCGAAAGAAAAGAGAATTGAAGAATATTCAAAATGATGCTAAAAAAGGGATTTAAAATAAAATAAATCAACAACTTCATATTTTCAATGAAATAACCCCAGAAATGGTTCTGGTACTAGAAAATTATGAGATCTTATTAAAATTTGGAAATATATGGGATAAAGAAGACTTAGTTATCGATAATGTATTTACATAGGCAGTTGCTTAGAAGATAATTAATAATAATGAGCATAAGCCTCAAACTGTAGAAGAATGTGAACATTGAAGTGATTGGCTCAAATGGAAAGAAGTAATTCAAGCTGAGCTAGATTTATTAGCTAAGTGTAAAGTATTTGAACTAGTAGTCTAGACACCAGAAGATGTCAAACCTGTTGGATATAAACGGGTTTTTGTCTATAAGAGAAATGCATTAAATGAAATTGTGAGATATAAAGCACGACTTGTTGTACAAGGTTTCTCATAAAGACCCGGTATAGATTATGAAGAAACGTATTCTTCTGTTATGGATGCAATCATGTTTAGATTTTTTATTGGTTTGACATCCTCTGAAGGGCTTGATATACATCTAATGGATGTGGTGACAACTTACTTATATGGATCATTAGATAATGATCTTGAATGATTTAAGAAGCCTAAAGCATATAATTCAAAACCTCGATACATGTACTCGATTAAACTACAAAGATCTTTGTATGGATTAAAACAATCTGGACGCATGTGTTACAATCGCTTAAGTGAATACTTAGTGAAAAATGGGTATGAGAATAATTCAATTTGTCCATGTATTTTTATCAAGAAGATAAATTTAGGATTTGCTATAGGTGCAGTTTATGTTGATGACTTAAACATAGTAGGGACTCTAGAAGAGATCTCTATTACTGCAGAATATTTGAAAAAGGAATTTGAAATGAAAGATCTTGAAAAAATAAAATTTTGTCTTGGGTTTTAAGTTGAATATTTTCCAAAAGGAATTCTTGTGCATCAGTCATCTTATATAGAGAAAATCTTGAAATAATTTTATATGGACAAGTCTTATCCATTGAGCATTCCCATGGTTGTTCGCTCTCTTGATGTTAAGAAAGATTTTTTTTGTCCACAAGAAGATAATGAAGAGATTTTTGGTCCTAAAGTACCATATCTTAGTCAATAGGTGCACTTTTATATCTTGCAAATAACACTAGACCAGATATAGTTTTTGCAGTTAATTTGCTAGCAAGATTTAGTTATGCACCAACTCGAAGGTACTAAAATAGTGTAAAACATGTTTTACGTTATCTTCGTGGCACTTCTGACATGGGTTTATTTTTTCCAAAGCAGCAAATTCAGAATCAGTAGGATATGCTGATGCTGGATACCTATAAGATCCTCATAAAGCTTGGTCACAAATAGGTTATGGCTTCACATATGGCGACACTATTATTTCTTGACGATTTATTAAGCAAACAATCACTGCTATTTCCTCAAATCATTTAGAAATATTAGCCATCCATGAAGCAAGTCGTGAATGTGTGTGTTTAAGAACCATGACTCAATATATTAAGGAAACAAGTGGGTTGGTGGTGGAAAAAAAGCCAACAAAATTATATGAGGATAATGCAATATATATTTCACAACTCAAAGGTGGCTATATCAAAGGAGATAAAACCAAACATATCTTACTAAAATTCTTCTATACTCATGAACTTATGAAAGAAAGACAGATTGATGTTTGCAAAGTTCACTCAAGTGATAATCCAGTAGATTTGTTCACAAAGACCCTACCAAGTTCAATTTTTAAGAAATATATGTACAATATTAGAATGCGTTAATTAAAAGATTTATTATAATTCATTCTATTGTTGAGGGGAAGTACATATGAATGTTGTACTCTTTTTCCTTCACTAAGTTTTTATTCCATTGGTTTTTTCTTAGCAAGATTTTAACGAGATATGTTCATAATGTATAGTCATCCAAGGAAAAGTATTGTGAAATATTCCTATTTAGATGACTTCTCATATTGGTTAATTCCTTTATTACTTGATTTATTTTTTAGATTCATTTTTTTTCCGAATATATTTGTTTTCTATATGGACCAAGTTTTTATTTTTATAAATACTCACAATATTATTATTTTAGATATATAATAATATAATAGAAAATCATATTTCTCATTTTTTCTATATTTTGTTCTGATTTTACTTTTATTTATAACAATATATTTTTTTTAGTTTTTTATTTTATGCGAAACTCGAAGTGCATTTATATATTACAAATAGAAAGAGTATTTCAAATGATTAAATGGGGTTTTATCATAATAATAAGCTATAAATAAATAAAATTTATCCAACTCGACATACATTTAAGAAAGACAGGAAAATGAGTTTGCATAATAATAAGAGGAAATTACACAGATTACCACTTTTTTAACCATAATTTTTAAAAATACAACCATCTCTTAAAATGTTTAAACTTACCCTTTTTTAAATTTTCTGTTTTTAAAAATACCGCTTTTTGTTTTTTCTTTTAATCCCTGTACAGAACTTTGATTTTCCTTTTACCAACCGTTTCATCTATTCATGCTCTTCCCTTTTGGCATTCCCGGTGTCTTTTTCTCAATGATGGTTGATATCTTCATCTTGCTCTTCTAAAACGATGTCTTTTTGACTCAGCTTTTTTCATCGATTCTACTGAATCAGCCATGAAGCATGATATAGGTAAAACTTTCTGTGGAAGATCCAGACTATGTTTTGATTTCACCGAACGGAAAATTCACCGCTGGCTTTTACTTTGCTGGGAAAAATAATGCTTATTGGTTTGCCATATGGTACAATGATCCTTCATGCGCCACCAAATGGAAGACGCTCAAAACTTTCCCTTCTCAGAACTAGTAACCTTATCCTCACCGATGCAGGTGGATGGCCACCAGTTTGGGCTACCGATACTGCGTCGTCTTTATCTTAATCGGACCTAAAAGACAACGGCAATCTTGTTTTGCATAACACTACTCAAGGCATTTTGTGGCAAAGTTTTGATTCACCCAACCTTGCTTCCTCTGCAACTTTTCAATAGGGACACGCAGCTTGTTTCTTCCAGAAGTGGAAGTAACTTTTTGACATGGTTTTACAAGTTCTATTTAGACAACGACAATGTTCTTGTAGATTATATTAAATGGTTTATTAATTACATAGTTTTTCAGTTAGTTTTATGTACTCTGTTCATCCCTGTTTTTCCAGCGCTTCTTCTTGTATTCACTTCACGTGTTTCTTGTGTTGCTTACGTGTCTTTTCTGTTAGAGAGGCGGTTATTTATTTTATTCTTGTATAAATACAATCTTATATTCATTCAATAAGAAGATGATATACTTGAAATATTTCTTTCTTCTTTCAAGCTCTGTTAACAGAGCTTTTCTTCAGTTCTCCATCTTCTCTATGATGGTCATGAGATCTCAAGTGTTTTCTGGTCGGACCCTAGGTCTTTACCCTGGGAAGAGCAAAGGTCTACTTTACAACAGTAGCAAATTATGGTGCTTGATTCCTTGGGTAATTTTTTATCTACTGATAATTTCAATCTTTTCGCTGCTCATTATGGACAGAGTTTGCAAAGAAGATTGAAGCCTGATTTCGATGGTAATCTTCGGTTGTACAGTCGTGAAGAAGGAAAGGAATCTTGGGTTATTTCATGGCAACTCACTTCTCAGCCCTGCACTGTTCATGAAATTTGTGGACCCAACAGTGTTTGCACTTATGATGTGGTGTCTGGTCGAAGATGTTCTTGCATTCCAGGGTATAAGATGGTCAACAACACAGACTAGTATAGATCTTGAGAATATCTGATGGGCAATTAAAAAGCAAATCTAATTACTAAAGATTTTATTAGATAGCCAACACGTATAGATCACTTTTGAGTTCAGTCCTTTTAACAATTATAATTCTGCTATATGCCTATTATATAAAAAGAAAAATATATTCCATTTTAGAAAGATGCAGCAACAAAAATAGCTGTTATTATTCTCTCAAAAAATAACTGTTATTAATTTAAAGAATCTTCAACAACAGCCCGCCAGAGTTTGTGTTTGAGTGTTTGGATATAATTAGTATTTTATTAGAATAAAATAAATAAAAAAATTTGATGAATATTAATTAGACCAGAATAATTCAAAATCAATCTAAACTAAAACATGTATTCTTATGATTATACAGATTTTCTTTTATGGTAGTATGATAACTCATATTCTTAATCCTAAATCAATTCAAAATGTATGTTTTTTTTATCCAACTGACCAACTAAATAAAACGATTAAAATAAACATAATTGCTATGAATTTTAATTTAATATGGCAGCAACGTGCAGTAGCTCCATTGGTAATTATAATAATTATGTACAAAGAAGACAAGAAAACAAAACAACACATGGCTACAAAGTGGAGAATCAGCTCTATTGATAATTTGATTGATAATTATCAACAATAACATAAGAATATAAGATGCTTAATCATACTATATGTTTATGCAAAATAAAGATGGATCAAAATAAATTGCAAAGCTGCTTCTTTTTATGAATGATAATCAAAATTGATTTTTTTTTATTTTAGTATACCACCGGTATACCAGGTATACCAAAATTCAGAATACCATTTTCAATTCTGGATTTTGGTATATCACCGGTATACTAGGTATACCATCGGTATACCAAAATCCAGAATTGAGATTGACAATCTGGATTTTGGTATACTGGCGGTATACCGAAATTCAGAATTGAGATTGGCAGTCTGCATTCTAAGGTATACCAATGGTATACCACCTGGTAGATCCAGTATACCAATGGTATACCACAATATACCATGGTACATCCGGTATACCAATGTTATATCATCTGGTACATCAAGTATACCAATGGTATACCACAGTATACTATTGGTATACCACCCAGTATACATGGTATACCACATGGTGCATCCGGTATACCAATGGTATACCTGGTATATCATGGTATACCACCTGTTATACATGATATACCACATGGTTCATCCGGTATACATGGTATACCAATAGTATGATGTTTGGTATACATGGTATGTCATGGTATACCTTTGGTATACCTGATATACCATGTAGTATACTAACTTCCATAATGAATTATGTTTTTATTTCTTTTTGTCGACCATATGTCAATATAAAAGTGTGAATTAGAAATTGGATTAATCGAATTTCTCCAAATAAAGTTATAGCGAATATGATATTTATTATTTTGTCACTACCTTTGGAGTTTGGCCTCTCGAAAAAACTTATTTATTTTTATATTATTATTATTATTATAGGAATTAAAAGAAAATCCCGACATGGTATGTTTTCACACGTGTTTTTCACTTTTGAGCATGCAATGTTCTGCAAATTGCAGAGCAGCAATTTGGCCACGGTTCGGATTCTAATTAATTAACAAATATAATATGCATAATTATTTAATGTATTATTGTATAATTTAATAAGTGATTGCTCATTTTTAACCGATGCTTTAGGCTTTATTAAATTAATTGAGAATTTCGTATGATTGCTATCTTATTGTTAACATATCCTATTTTTTCAGCAAATAGCGTTAAGTAAAATTTTGAAGAAATTAATCTCCTCAAAGTTAAATTTCAGTTGGGTTAAAGAGTAATTTTGGTTCCAATAGTTTTCGTACCGGTCAGAAAATATCTCTAATATTTTTTATTAGTAATTTTTACTATTATCAGTTTTTACTCATCATCAAATATCTAATGGAATAGATAGCGTCCAGTGGAATAGTAATAAATTAATACTTATCTTAATTAGATAATAGACATGTAACATGTCTTAAAATTTTGATTAATTTATTTTTTATCCATATAATTATTAATTTATCAATTTTTCATCTGGTGCAGTTGCATGAAATTTTTATAAAAAAATAAAAATTGGTCATTTTAGTATTTAGTAGCAAAAATTAACAATTTTAATATTAAGGACATGTTTTCAGTAGCATGAAAACAATTTAGCCCATTTTAGTTTAATTGAGAATTGAGCTTTAAAAATGTATACTTTTTCAAATTTTACGGGTCACTTGCACCTCTAAAATATATGTATAATTTTTTCATCTGTCCAGGATTTAATAGGACAAAAAGCTAGAAATATATTAAACAAAAACTCGATTGCGAGACTCAATTACATGTATGAATTTTATTGATTGACCATTTGAACCGATAAGATTCGGTTTCCGGTGGAAAAGTTTGAAGTTAAACTTCAGATATTTAATGAAAAAGTCTACATAGTTTCTCAGGATCAAAAGCGTCCAAAAGATCACCAGCAAATCAAAAATACATTCGATCAAAGTAACAAATCAGATCAAAAACTAACCTCATCGGCTAGATATTTGAGAACTGCTGTTTGATTTCATCCTCTCAACCTCCAATCTTAACAATCACACCCACATTCTCTCAATCTCGACAGCTTAACAGGTATAATTCAGCTGATAGTTTATTCAGATAACAAAATATCACAATGATTATATATCAAAATATATCGACAACATTTGCTCAGTCCCTACTATAATAGAGGGGGTGTCGAAGAATGCAACAGAAACAAGTAAGGCGGGATTAGAATATCGCTAGACCAAGAACAGGCTTAGCCTCATACTTTTTGGGTATACCTTCCCTATCTCGCAAAACATAAAACAAAGGAACGCGTAATATATAAAAAACTGTAATAGGAGCAACCAGAAGAAGAAGAAGAAGGAGGAAGAAGAAAAGGAGGAGGAGGATATAGAGGTGGGAAAAGAGAGAGAAATTTAAGTTAAATTAAAAAAGTGGTATTTTTAAAAATGAAAATTTAAAAAAAATATATTTTTGAAAGAGGAAAAAAGAAGGAAGTATATTTAAGTTTAATTAATTTTTTTTGGGTAGTTTTGTAAAACTCCCTAATAATAATAATAAAGGTTGTTGTCACTAGAGTTAAACTGGGCCAATAGTGTGCCCTTTGTTTTGTCCAGTATACGTGAACTGCGGATGGCAAAAGCTGGGCCGAATTAGTAATGTAGCCCACCCAAATGATCGACTATAGCCCATTTGTGGTACCCATTCACCAATTTTCTAATGGAAAACACAGAAAAATTAAATACTAACAATCCTCATAACATAGGATCGAAGACCGTCTCCAAGAACGTAAAGAGAGACATGAGAGGAAATGGCAGTATGCCATTGAAATTGCACCCAATCTGAATTTCAAAATGGCACCAACCCCGTTTCGTAGCCTCCTGAATACCATCATTCATCAGCCTATTTTATAATATCACATTTTTTCTTTTGCTAAAGATATTGCTTCCACAGATTATCTACGCATTTTTTTTATTTAATGATAAAAATGAAAAAAAAAAAACTTAATTTCTTTTTTAGGTACTATTCAATAAAACAGAACAAAAATTATAAAATTTAATGAAAAATTAAGGATTAAACTGCATTTTGCCTTAATATTTGAGCCTTGGTTCAAATTAAAAGGGAAAAAAAAAATAAAAAGGTTAAAAGATATCAAGAATCTCCAGGATTGAACGGTTACAGATAGGACAACATCCTCTGGTGTCCCACATTTCCCTTGAACAAATTCTACAGAACGCGTGTCCACAGGGAATCAAAGCTGCACCTTTATTCCTTTCCATGCACACGCAGCACACCCAATCATTCTCACTCCGTCCCACGTTGCCAATTCCAAACTCCTCCTCTCGCCTTTTCTTCCTTTTTCCCAAATCTACACCGTCCGTTTCTTCAATCAATCTCATCAGAGTCTTCGCTCTCGGGGGGCCCAGATTCAATCCCCGCAAATTGCGCTCAGCAGCCAATGCCATCCCGAGATTCATCATCCTCCTCCTCGGAGGCGTAGCCGTCGTGGCGGCGCCATTCCCAACCGGAGCACTGGCGGCGAGCGGTGGTTGATCGGGGAATTGGTCATGATCTTGAAGGAATATAATAGGCTGCTCTTCATCTTCTTCTTGTTCCTCTTCTATAATGGTCCTGATTGTTGCTCTGGTACTCCAGGTGGCACCACAGCAACCCAGCCCCTTCAATGACAACCGTTCCTTTAGATTCTTCCATCGGTTCATTCCATCCAAGCCGTTCATATCTTCTAGCTTCTGGAACTTGAATATTATAAGCAGAAAAATAAAAAAGACTGAGTTACTTACTTGGAAGAAATGGAAACCATTGATAATAGTTGTTGAAGATGAAGAGTTCGAATTCGAAATGAGATTATTTATTTATATATAAATGTAAAATAGAGAGGGGAAATAGGCGGTTAATGCAAAAGGCAGCAAAAATTATGGCAGTGTCTATGAATAAAATGGCACTTTTGGGTCCCCCAATAATCAGAATTTTGGGCCAAAAACTAATGCTTTTGGGGCATACAGTATCCTTTAAAGTAAAATAAAATGCCTGAGAAAACGCTAAGGAAATCCATGTTTAAGCCGGCCAAGTGGGAACAAGAATGCATCATGGCATCCTCCTAATAGGATATTAGATTACTAACAAAATACATCATGTTTTGGATTAGGCAAATCATGCACGTGACCAAAGGCTTGGATTTGAAAATAAAATCAATGGAAAAATCTTCCCTTTTTTTGTCATCTAAAAAAGAAATTACGGCCCACAAATGTAATACTAATTGATAGTGAAAAAAGCCATAACATAAGGCAATTTTGAGTTTGGTGTTCGCGGGTCAACTTTTGTTGCAAATATATTTGCGTCAATCCCGCTTAAATCTTCTTTTTCAGTCCCCCTTAAAATTCAATAGGCCAAAATACATTCTTTTTCATTTTATTAAAATTTTATTACCATTTTTTCTGTAATTATTAACAATAATTTCTCAAAAGTTTATTTATTTAGTGTATTGTTGTGTACATAAATAAATATTCAGGGTTTGTTTAAAATTTACTGGATACTCCTATACAGTAGTTCTTTGCCTTGGGCATTTATTCGTTTATGGAATTCATTTATAACTAACCAAAAACGTAATTTATCCTATTTTAAGATTTGACAATTAATGGTAGACAACTTTTTAGAAAATTGAAAATTTCGAGTCCGATGCTCCATTTTTTAAAATAATTTATCCACTAAATTATCACTTTAAAAAAATATTATTACACCCAATTATCATTTTGATTTATTTAGAATAATATTTTAATGCTTGCTTTCCAATTTTACCCTTCCTACAACATAAACAAAACATTTAATAACTCAACTAATCTTTCTTATTTTACACCCTTTAAGGACAATTTAGTCTATTCGATATAAATTTTCATAACTAATTTTATACTAATAATTACCTTAATATTAATAATCTATGTAAAGAGCGATGATTTAATTGATTGAATAATACTCCACATTAATGAATTAATATTTCACATTGGGATTACAACATTTATTTTAAATCTATTTCCAAGACAACGTTTCGTAATTTTCCTCAATATAATAAACTTTTGGTTTTCCATTGTAATTTTAACTTGAGAATATAAAAGTTTTTAATATTAATTCAGAATTTTTTCCATCCAAATTAATTTCTAAATTTTTTAATTCCCACCAAAATATGTTGTATAAATAAAATTGTTAGAAGGTTAAATTTAACTCACCAATTCAATAATCTATATAGAAACTTAGCAAATGCTTTTAGAAATATATTTAAATGTGGGTGCAATGCAATATGAAGTTGAAGTTGATAATGAAAAAGAAGAATCACAAATTCAATTACTGAATCTCAATGTTGATGCAACAAGTTTAGATTTCAACCAAAATGTCATCCTGGTTAATGCTTCTTTATCAAATCATATTTTCTAGATTTAAATAGTGAGTTATGTGTAAAAAATGAGATACAAGAGCAATCACAAGATTCAATCGTCAATGCTGGTATATTACCATTTCAAACTAAAATATTTTTATATTTTTTTTGTTCATGCTGCTTTTATTGAATTATTACCCATTTAATAACAATTTTGTTTATATGCGAAAGCAATCACAATATGTATTTAGTCATAAAAAAAGCTAATAATAATATTATCATGTAGGAAAAATACAATTTTATATGATAAAAAAATCAACTGTTTTTTGTTTTTCTTTTGTTTTTTTAAGAAAAAAGAAAAATTGTGTTTGATTTTTATACGTAGTGATTTGATTAATTATTGGGTGGGGTGGCTAAGCTTATATCATCTCATATAGATTTATAATATGACATGCAGATGGAGGTTGGGGATATTGATAATAAAACAATGCTAATATGTAATGATTTGATTATTTATTGGGTGGGGTGGCTAAGCTTATCATGCGTTTTTGTGATATTGATAATAAAATGATGCTTATATTTATTTGAATTAGTATGCTTATATTTATTTGTCAAATGATTTATAATTGTGTTTTTGATGAGTATGCTTATGCTTTACATTTTAATTGTGTTTAACATATTTTTTCCTTTCATTTTAAAATAGGAGAAAGTAGTATCAATGATAGTGCAAGTGAGCAACCAATAAATGTGAAGAAAATATTGAACAATGATGAACATAAAGCTTTATATGAGAACTTACTGCAAAAAAATGTGGATGGTAAATTGAAAAGAGTAGTGACAAGAATAGTGGCATTGGACTCCTCAGTTTCTATATGCATTGTTCAACGAATTTGGAAACAATCCAAAAATAGTGACCCATTTATTAATGTGTTTCATAGGAAGACAAACTGTGGTCGTAAAAAAGTTCAAATTGATAAGAATCGATTTCGTGAGATTCCTCTACATCAACGAATAACTTTCACCTCTATAGCTTGTGCCATGAATATAAGCAAAACGAAATTATTCAAATATTTTAAATCATGAGATATAGGACGTCATTCAAATGCCATAAAACCGTATCTGAATTAAGGAAATAAAAGACAATGATTGCAATTTTGTATATCAATGCTTGACAAAAATAGCTTACCATATGATCCAAGCTTTATCGGGATGTACAACATTATAAATATTGATGAGAAGTGGTTGTAATGGCCTCAATAGCGGGTCAGTCGTGAATAGTACTTTCCGACAGTGAATAGTATTTTTCGAGCTCGAAATGACACCCGAAAGTCGAAAATATTTTATTGGATTATTTGAAAGAAATAGTCATGGTGAGCCTATGGTTGAAATTTGAAGTGCATTTGAGGTCAAATAGGCCTCCAAAAATAAAAAATATGAAAAAGTTAGCGAGTCGATTGCCCTGATAGGAAATGAGACTTGATTTTGTATAAATAATTAAAAATAGTAAACGAACTCCAAATATTGCCAGATTTTGCGTGCCCACATGAATTTTTATATAGAATATTTTGGTAATGAAAATTAAATTTTTCGGTAACACCAGTAGTTATCGAATCGGACCGATAAGTTTGAATGGACCGATAACGGACTTCGATTGAGTTGAAAATTTGCGTACTATTCATTTTTGATGTTTTAAGACTGATGGAATTGAAATTGAAGAGATTTGGAGTGAAGAAGTGAGAGATTTTCAGTTGGGCCCTTGAAAAGTGGTTATTGGACTTTGAAATTAAAATAGTTAGGCCTATTGGAATTGGCCCAAATTTGGCCCACTAGGAGAGCTATAAAAGGCAGAGGGATATGCAGATTTTCAGCAGATTTTACTTCCTTCTTCAGCTCTCTTGGTGGCTGACCCTCTCTCCCTCATTTCACTCTCAAAATTTCTTCTATCTAGCTCCATTTTCTTTGATTTTCAAGCACCTCATCCCTAATTCCATCCCTCTAGATCAGTAATCCAGCCCCAAAACTCTGATTTGAGGGATTGAATCAAGTAAAAGCAAGGAGGAAAGTTTAGGGGTCCATTTGAGGTAAGAGAAATCTAAGGGCAAAAATGTATTCTAAGGTATTTTCTACTATTTCAAGGTGTTTAGATCTCATTTATAGTGTTAATTTTAGCATTTGAAGCCAAGAGAATGGAGTATTAATGGCTTAAGAATTTGGTTTCCTCAGGTTTTCAAGGAGGAGAGCAAAGTAAGCAAGCTAAAGGCAAGGAAAAGTGAAGCTTAAGGAAGCTAAGGCATGGAAAAAGGTAAGTGACTACAAAATCTCTTAATTTCTCATTTAATATGAATTTTTCTTAGTTATGTAACTAAGATAAAAGTATGTCAAATTGTTAATTGATGAAATTTTATGAGGGGAAATGAAATTAAATATGAGAGGAAATGAATTAAAGGCTTTAATAAAAGAAAGAAAATTTTTAAGGTGGAAATATGTTGTTGGCTGAAATTTTGAAGTGATGAAATAATGAGAAAAATGCATGAAATTAATGTATACTAGCTTAAATTAAAAATAGACTTGATAATTATTGTCTATAAAATTTTAGTGAATTATTGAAATTTATTTGGGAATTTTTAAGATTATGTATAATGTAGGTATTGAATGAAACTTGTGATTTATTATGAATTAAATGATTATTTTAATGAAAAATGACAAAGATAAATAAATAATGCATAAATGAATTTTATTAGAATTTATTAAAATTAGTGGAATTTTATTAGAATTTCTATGTGAATATGCACAATGAAAATAACTGAATTTTCAATGGATAATTGTATAAAAATGATTAAAGTGATGAATAAATATGCAAATAAATTAATATTAATGGCAAGAAATGAAAAGTCAACCAACGGGATTTTTTCGAATTAATTATGAAGTTGTGAAAATAATAAAAATAATGAATTATTGGTAAATAATTCATAAATAAATGAAAATGATGAAAATAAATTAATATATAATTAAAAGAAAGATAAAATGAGTTTTAAATAGAAAAAGGACTAAAATGAATGAAAATAAAAAGTTTGGGGCAAAATGGTAATTTTGTCAAAGTAAGTAATTAACGTGTAAAAATAATTAAGAAATACTTAACAAGGTCAAAATGGTGATTTCGGAGGCCTAACGGTTTCGAAAGATGGAATTTCCGTAGTCTAAGGACAAAAATATAATTTTACCCGAAAATGGTAAAATAAAGAATAAAAGATGAATAATGGAAGAAATTATATAATAAAAAAATAAAAATAAATGATTACGATGGCAAAATGGTAATTATGTATTTGAAATGAATAATCCAAGAGAAAAAGTCAAATTATGTATTTTTGAGATATAAAATAATAAATTACATTAATAAAGTTCCTAATTGCCAAAAAGGGAGAAAAATTCAGATGTGACTAATTTATCAAAATAAATTAGTCAACAAAAAGTATTAAAAGAAGAAATGATTATAAATTTAATTCGCCAAAGAAATAAAAGTCGGCATATCGAATAAATGAAAAAAATGGGACTGAAAAAGGAAAAATTGTAAAAATGTCAAGTTTAAAAGTATGAAAAATAATTCGTAAAGAATTATACAAAAGAATACAAGAAAAATATGAATTATAATGCCATAATTTACAATCTGTACAAAAGATGAAAAAATTTAAATATCTTAATGAATTATCACAGAATAATTCACAAAAGTAACTGAAAAAGAGAAAGCGAATAAAAAAGGATAAAAAATGTTATTAAATAGTCAAAGGCAAAAAAGAGTGCATTTGATCGAAATAAAGTAGAGTAACAAATAAAGAAAAGAAATTAAAGAATTTTAAATGTTTAAAAACGTTTATAATGTAATTGTTTATATTTGCCCTTAGCGATAGACAGGTATTATGATTCTTGTTCTGGATATAATTAGCTAGCCATAGGGACACCTCTGTACTGCGGTGCAAGTCATGGCGACTTGCTTAGCTATGGGTATGATCTTTGATCTCCATAGCTTCAGTGAAAGTGAAAATGAAGTGTATCTGTTTCTGTTCGGTGAGATTTGATCTTTCGAGATCATTTCTCTATCTATTTAGTGGGACCTTTGGGTCCAGTCCCGAGTATCCCTTATGAGAAATCTATATATTGCACTAGAGACACATTGAAATGAATGAATAAGTACTGTTTAATTGATTTGAATATAAAAAGTTATATCGAAAAATAATTTAGTTGGAAGAAAATATAAAGTTGAGATAATTCTGTAAAGATTTTTGAAAAGCGTAATTAGTAAGAAAAAGAAAAGAAAGATTTTATAAGATTTAAAAATATTAACTTAATGTTTAGCTAAGCTTTTAAAGGAATCTAAGATATGTTTTGTTTTATGCGAAAAAAAAATAATTGTAAATTAATTGGTATTTCTTGTACTTATTATTACTGCAAAAATAGTGACAAGTCGGGAAAATATTATTAATTTTCCTGCTTGAAGTTAAAAAGTAAGGATATTTAACATGGTGTGAAATGCAATGGCTAAGTAACACTTTTCTGAAGCAAAAGTTAAATTGAAAAGTAAGATAATAGAAAGACATATGTCTTAGTAAATATTTGAATGAAAGTAATATATATATATATATATATATATATAAACGAGGGAATGAGAATTTGACTGCAAAGTGTCCCAAAATAATTATATCATCTTGCAATAAAGCTTAAAAGCCTTTAAATAGTAATGTATTTATTAGCTAAAAGGTCAAAGTAAAAATAAAAGAATAAATAGCAAGAAGTATAATTAGAGTACAGATTGAATAATTGAACAGTAAACCAAGAATTTAAGTAATTTATTTTGGTACTAGTAAGACACGAGTACCAATTCACATCGTTAAATGATATGATAATTAAATTGCTTTACCCAGAAGATAAGTGAAAGTACTAATAAAAGTAAAAGTTATAGTAAACATTAACGTAAAAGTATAAGTAAATCCGATATTGATCCACCTAAAGAAAATTCTATAAAGTCAAGTTGAAAGTTTAGAAACCAGAGACCAATAGTTATCAGAATACGAATTAACAACAAGATTAGTATTAACTGAAATATAAAGAAATGCTTAATAAAATAAGAATAGTAGAAGCATAAATTATGAAATTATGCTTAATTTTGGGAAATTCTTGGATTAGTAGTCACCACTGGCATATTTAATGCTCAGCACGTAGTGTTTGCTACGTGCAGGTTCTGAAGCGTTGTGGGAGCATAGTACATCAAAGGTCCAGAATGGAAGAGAAGATTTTTGTATTAGTTGGTGTAAGTCTTTGGCATGTATATACTTAGACCATTAAGATAAAAGTTTAAATTGTATTTTGAACGTATCTTTTTAACTGTTAATGGATGAATGACTAGTATAAGTTTTTGATATGATGTTTTGGTGTATATTTTAATTGTTACTGTTATTGTTTGACTCCGAATGAAAAAAGTATTTTCAGTGTTTAGATTTGTTTGAAAAAAAAACGTTTCGATTTCGGATAAGTTCGCATCGAAAAAGACTATTCCGAGAAGGGTGTGACATTTAGTGATATCAGAGCAAATGTTTAAGCGATTCTAAGATCGGAGTGGGATAAGGTTAAGTGATATGTTTGTCTGTATATATATGCTAATTATAAACGGATAAGTTTTGAATAATCTGAAGGGTACTCGCTCCCCCATCTATATTAAGTGAAAGAGTTGATATTTGACTGAGATTGTCAAGTATGAAAGGATTGATTTTGTACGGTAGAAATAGTAGTGAACGAGAATGGAAGTATTGCTGCTGGATATCTCATGAGAGTCAAAGCAGGAAAAAGGAAAAGTTGGCTGACATTAAGTGAAAATATGAAAGTTTAAGTATCTATATGGATGAGAACAGTCAAAAGAAGTACAAGATGAAGAGTGTGATAGGAATAAAAAGGAATTGTATTTTGAAAACAGGTAAATTATACAGGATAATGAGATATCTTGATTGGATTTCCTTGGTTTAAGAATGCTAGTGAGCAAATTGTTATAAGTTAAGGTTTTTTAAAATGCTCTATATACCTGTCAGTGATTTTCCTTATAAGAGTGGGGCTCTGATTGTATTTTTCATAGCTCTGGGATGGGCTATAATATCTGCATTATATGAGGATACTTGACAGTATTCTATCTGTATACATGACATTATACATTCATTGCATGGCATTTCATATTGTTTGATAGCATGTGATATTTATTATACTGTATGTTTAGGCCCCACTTGATAGGATGAAACTGACAAGAGATATGATGAGCATAAAGACAACCTAAGAATGAGATAAGAAATAGTGTGCTTAAGATTGTTTACCAATTTTGATGTGACCATTGTGAGATACCAGTCATGTCAATAAATTTGTTAGCATACCGACCCTTTTGGTGAATTAATGGAAAAGATTAGCATAAATGGTTTATGATAATATTCTTGGTTTTCAAGTTGTGAGAGCCAGTTTAAGTATGACTCCAGATGGAGCATGTTTAACTGTAAACTAAGTGAAATTGATTTTGTACAGTAGGTAAAGACGATAATTCTGAAAGAGAATGTTTATGTAACAATTTTTGTGAGTAAATTAAAGGATTCTTACTGAAGTCCACCGAGATGGTAATGCTTGACAACATTAGGTGTGTCAGGATTGAAAGCTTAATTTTGAAAGCTAGACTAGAAGTGGATTGTGACAGATGTAAGTAAATGTTAAATGTATTGATATATGGATACAGAACATTAGACTTATTTGAGAGTTGCTCTGATTTGTAATGGTATTTGTTTAGAAATGGAATAATGTGATTAAAGAAACTGTCATCGGATTGTTTAAGTGTCAAAGAAGAAGACTAATACTGATCTCTGTATTGGCATAGTGATTCACCTTTGACTAATGATTGGTCAGAGTGAATGCTTCAGATATTGAAAGAATGAGTATGGTAAAATGTATAGGATTGTGGTAATGGCTGTGAAAAATGGTCATTTATAATAGAATTCGACTTTTATTAAGATAATGTCGGAAGGGAAAACGACGGATCTTTTAAAGCTGGACTTAATGGAACGCAAATAAGATAGCAAGTCTTGATTTGATTCAAGATATGAGATGGATCTATATTTAGGATGATATATTTAGAAAAAAAGAAAATGATAAAGATTGGTTAGCTTCAAACATGTGGATCCTATTGACGAAGATATGTTTGGAACTATTGTATATAGATGAAAATTTGGTAAAATAATAAAATAGTATCCTCTACTCTGTAATATAAGTAAATTTCGAGGACGAAATTTCTTATAGTAGGGGAGAATTGTAATAGCCTCAATAGCCGGTCAGTCGTGAATAGTATTTTCCAGTAGTGAACAGTGTCTTCAGAGCTCGAAAGGACACCCGAAAGTCGAAAATATTTTATTGGACTATTTGAAAGGAATAGTCATGGTGAGCCTATGGTTGAAATTTGAAGTGCATTTGAGGTCAAATAGGCCTCCAAAAGTCAAAAATATGAAAAAGGTAGTGAGTCGATTTCCCTGGTAGGGAAGGAGACTTGATTTTGCATAAATAATTAAAAATAGTAAACGAACTCTGAATATTATCAAATTTTGCGTGCCCACATGAATTTTTATGCAGAATATTTTGGTAATGAGAATTGAATTTTTCGGTAACACCAGTAGTTATCGAATTTGACTGATAAGTTTGAATGGATCGATAAAGGACTCCGATTGAGCCAAAAATTTGCATACTACTCATTTTTGATGTTCTAAGACTGATGGAATTGAAATTGAAGAGATTTGGAGTAAGAAAGTGAGAGATTTTCAGTTGGGCCCTTGAAAAGTGGTTATTGGGCTTTGAAATTAAAATAGTTAGGCCCATTGGAATTGGCCCAAATTTGGTCCACTAGGAGAGCTATAAAAGGCAGAGGGATTTACAGATTTCCAGCAGATTCTACTTCCTTCTTCAGCTCCCTTGGTGGCCAACCCTCTCTCCCTCATTTCTCTCTCAAAATTTCTTCTATCTAGCTCCATTTTCTTTGATTTTCAAGCACCTCATCCCTAATTCCATCCCTCTAGATCAGTAATCCAGCCCCAAAACTCTGATTTGAGGGATTGAATCAAGTAAAAGCAAGGAAAAAAGTTTAGGGGTCCATTTGAGGTAAGAGAAATCTAAGGGAAAAAATGTATTCTAAGGTATTTTCTACTATTTCAAGGTGTTTAGATCTCATTTATAGTGTTAATTTTAGCATTTGAAGCCAAGAGAATGGAGTATTAATGGCTTAAGAATTCGGTTTCCTTAGGTTTTCAAGGAGGAGAGCAAAGTAAGCAAGCTAAAGGCAAGGAAAAGTGAAGCTTAAGGAAGCTACGGAATGGAAAAAGGTAAGTGACTACAAAATCCCTTAATTTCCCATTTAATATGAATTTTTCTTGGTTATGTAACTATGATAAAAATATGTCAAATTGTTAATTTATGAAATTTTGTGAGGGGAAATGAAATTAAATATGAGAGGAAATGAATTAAAGGCTTTAATGAAAGAAAGAAAATTTTTAAGGTGGAAATATGTTGTTGGCCGAAATTTTTAATTGATGAAATAATGAGAAAAATGCATGAAATTAATGTATACTAGCTTAAATTAAAAATAGACTTGATAATTATTGTCTATAAATTTTTAGTGAATTATTGGAATTTATTTGGGAATTTTTAAGATTATGTATAATGTAGGTATTGAATGAAACTTGTGATTTATTGTGAATTAAATGATTATTTTGATGAAAAATGACAAAGATAAATAAATAATGCATAAATGAATTTTATTAGAATTTATTAAAATTAGTGGAATTTTATTAGAATTTCTATGTGAATATGCACAATGAAAATAACTGAATTTTCAATGGATAATTGTATAAAAATGATTAAAGTGATGAATAAATATGCAAATAAATTAATGTTAATGGCAAGAAATGAAAAGTCATCCGACGGGATTTTTTCGAATTAATTATGAAGTTGTGACAATAATAAAAATAATGAATTATTGGTAAATAATTCATAAATAAATGGAAAGGATGAAAATAAATTAATATATAATTAAAAGAAAGATAAAATGAGTTTTAAATAGAAAAAGGACTAAAATAAATGAAAATAAAAAGTTTGGGGCAAAATAATAATTTTGCCAAAGTAAGTAATTAACGTGTAAAAATAAGTAAGAAATACTTAACAAGGTCAAAATGGTGATTTTAGAGGCCTAATGGTTTCGAAAGATGGAATTTCCGTAGTCTAAGGACAAAAATATAATTTTACCCGAAAATGGTAAAATAAAGAATAAAAGATGAATAATGGAAGAAATTATATAATAAAAAAATGAAAATAAATGATTACAATGACAAAATGGTAATTATGTATTTGAAATGAATAATCCAAGAGAAAAAGTCAAATTATGTATTTTTGAGATATAAAATAATAAATTATATTAATAAAGTTCCTAATTGGCAAAAAGGGAGAAAAATTCAGATGTGACTAATTTATCAAAATAAATTAGTAAACAAAAAGTATTAAAAGATGAAATGATTATAAATTTAATTCGCCAATGAAATTAAAGTCGGTATATCGAATAAATGAAAAAAATGGGACCGAAAAAGGAAAAATTGTAAAAATGTCAAGTTTAAAAGTATGAAAAATAATTCGTAAAGAATTATACAAAAGAATACAAGAAAAATATGAATTATAATGCCATAATTTATAATATGTACAAAAGATGAAAAAGTTTAAATATCTTAGTGAATTATCACTGAATAATTCACAAAAGTGACTGAAAAGAGAAAGCGAATAAAAAAGGATAAAAAAGTTATTACATAGTCAAAGGTATAAAAGAGTGCGTTTGATCGAAATAAAGTATAATAACAAATAAAGAAAATAAATTAAAGAATTTTAAATGTTCAAAAACGTTTATAATGTGATTGTTTATATTTGCCCTTAGCGATAGACATGTATTATGATTCTTGTCTGGATATAATTGGCTAGCCATAGGGACACCTTTGTACTGCGGTGTAAGTCATGGCGACTTGCTTGGCTATAAGTAGGATCTTTGATCTCTATAGCTTCAGTGAAAGTGAAAATGAAGTGTATCTGTTTCTGTTCTGTGATATTTGATCTTTCGAGATCATTTATCTATCTATTTAGTGGGACCTTTGGGTCCAGTCCCGAATATCCCTTGTGAGAAATCTGTATATTGCACTAGGGGCACATTGAAATGAATGAATAAGTACTGTTTAATTGATTTGAATATAAAAAGTTATATCAGAAAACAATTTGGTTGGACGAAAATAGAAAGTTGAGATAATTTTGTAAAGATTTCTAAAAAGCGTAATTAGTAAGAAAAAGAAAAGAAATGTTTTATAAGATTTAAAAATATTAACTTAATGTTTAGCTAAGCTTTTAAAGGAATCTAAGATATATTTTGTTTTACGCGAAAAAAAATAATTGTAAATTAATTGGTATTTCTTGTACTTATTATTACTGCAAAAATAGTGACAAGCCGAAAAAATAATATTAATTTTCCTGCTTGAAGGTAAAAAGTAAGGATATTTAACATGATGTGAAATGCAATGGTTAAGTAACACTTTTCTGAAGCAAAAGTTAAATTGAAAAGTAAGATAATAGAAAGACATATGTCTTAGTAAATATTTGAATGAAAGTAATATATATATATATATATATATATATATATATATATATATATATATATAACGAAGGAAAGAGAATTTGACTGTAAAGTGTCCCAAAATAATTATATCATCTTACAATAAAGCTTAAAAGCCTTTAAATAATAATGTATTTATTAGCTAAAAGGTCAAAGCAAAAATAAAAGAATAAATAGCAAAAAGTATAACTAGAGTACAGATTGAATAATTGAACAGTAAACCAAGAATTTAAGTAATTTATTTTGGTACTAGTAAGATACGAGTACCAATTCACATCGTTAAATGATATGATAATTAAATTGCTTTAGCCAGAAGATAAGTGAAAGTACTAATAAAAGTAAAAGTTATAATAAACATTAATGTAAAAGTAAAAGTTATAATAAACATTAACGTAAAAGTAAAAGTAAATCCGATATTGATCCACCTAAAGAAAATTCTACAAAGTCAAGTTGAAAGTTTAGAAACCAAAGACCAATAGTTATCAGAATATGAATTAACAACAAGATTAGCATTAAATGAAATATAAAGAAATGCTTAATAAAATAAGAATAGTAGAAGCATAAATTATAAAATTATGCTTAATTTTGGAAAATTCTTGGATTAGTAGTCACCACTGGATATATTTAATGCTCAACACGTAGTGTTTGCTGCGTGCACGTGTGGCAATATTCCCGTTTTAGCTATATTAAAATAATATTTGTTAAATTCGCATGTGTATTCTAATAAGTAGCATATATTACATATTGTTAAATTTTGTATTTTCCATAAGTATTCTTGTCTTAATCTATTTAGAGCTTCTTGAGGATTAAACCAATTATCTCCCAAAAATTCTGATTTTAAAGCTATTTCAAATATATTTTAAATATCTTTTATTATATCATTAGCTGAAAAGACACCTAATATTTCATCATTAGTATATCTATATTTTATTTTTTGTCTATTTTCTAGCGTAATTGAATTCCACCATAGTTCTACATTTCCATTTAACGTGTTAACTAAAAAAATTTATATGTTCTATATAAATTATATCCATATGTTTTTTTTGAAAGTGAATTATAACTTTATAAAGAAAGAGATAATCACACACAAGGAGGAAGACCATCCCAAACATGAAAAGGTTTAAACGAAAATGAAAATCTAGCTAAATGATGAGCATCAATGTTGTTGGACCTGCTAATCCATGCCAACATAATATCTGGCCTTTGGGAAAGTAAAGTTTGACTGTCAGCAACAATAGAACCGAATCTGAAAAAGTTTTTTGATTGATTATTAATAGCTAAGGCAAGTTCCTAAGCATCCGTGAATACCATGTCATTGCCATTTATAGAAGTTTTAATCCAAGAGAGGCTTGAGCGGAGGGCTAAGCATTCGGCCACTCGAGGGGAGAATAAACCTAGCCAAAGACCTGAAATACCTTTGAGAAAGTGACCCGCATCATCCCAAAAGATTGCACCAAAACTGCTTCTATCATGGTTTTTGAAAACTGCTGCATCCATCTTACATCTCTAATCCAATCCCGTCCTGTTATCCCTATCCACCCCTACTGCTATGGATTCGGTCCAAGGCACAAAAACATTATTCAGAGTGTCTTTTGCCACCTTCCACTCGTTGAAGAAGGATAAGGCAGTCAAAATCATCATATGAGGGGCCATCAAAATGTTCTCCCATACCAGTTTGTTTCTAACATTCCATAGTTGCCACAAAATTAGGCTCATTTCTTTAAATTTATTTTTCTTGATCGAGCTTGTTAAATCAAATAAAATGTCTTGTAGAAGCAGATTAGCATCCTGAACATGTAAATCGAAATTAGTCCAAACGTCTTTGGCAAATTGGAAACCAAAGATAACATGAGAAATGTTTTCTAGTTGTGTACAAAGTGAACAAACAGGATTGATAGCAATTTTCCTCTGGGCAAGTCTACCCCATACTGGTAAAGCTTTGTGAAGAGCATGCCATAAAAAGTTTTATACTTTTAGTGGGATATTCAGATATATGACGTTGGCCTAACACCCTTCGTACACTAATAAGCCACTTTATACCCGCTTCTAATCGTATAACAACCCCGCTTGTCATAGTGCCATATCAGTCTATCCCCCTATTAAAGTAAGGCAGCAAAATTCTCAAAATCTCATGGGCATCATCAACTCCACAAAACTCCACAACTCTATTAACATCCCACTCATTTCCTTTGTTTTTTTAGAAATGTGCAAACTCTAACATCATCCTCAATGAAGTTGGTACCCTCCCCCATGAAAAAATTTCCATCTCTAGGAATCTAAGGATCCTTTTTAAAGAAAATCAACTGTCCATATCCCACGCTCCATCTCACATCATTGTCAAGGATGACTCTATACTGTAGAATACTTTGCCAAGTGAAGCTTGGATTAAATCCCAGCTGTGCCTGAAAAAAGTCCCCATTTGGAAAGTATTTGGCTTTGAAAATACGATATACAAGAATAGTCTTAGTCGATAGAACGTGCCATCCTTTCTTAGCTAACATAGCTAGGTTAAAACTGTGTAAGTATCGAAAACCCATTTCACCAGCTTCTTTGCCACTACACATATTCTCCCAGGTTAACCAATGCAGGTTCCTTTTCCTGGTACCCTTTTTACCCCACCAGAAAGAGTTCATCATCTTCTGAAGCTCCTTACAAATAGAGATAGGCAACATAAAAACACTCATGCAATAAGTAGGAATTGCTTGAGCTACTGATTTTAATAATAGCTCCTTTCTTGCTCTAGAGAGAAACTTGTTACTCCAGTTTGAAATTTTTTGACTCATTTTACTTTTCGAAAAACCAAAGATAGCTCTTTTACTGCGTCCAATAAGAAAGGGGAGACCTAAATAGCATTCATGGTTAAAGGGATCATGTACTCCTAAAATATCAGAGATCATATTCCTAGCAGTCGAGGAAACACTAGGGTTGAAAAAGATCCCCAACTTTTGGAAATTAACTGACTAACCAGACACTTTTTCACACTTCTAAAGGATTTCCTTAATCATACTGCTCTCCTCCCTAGTGGCTTTAAAAAAAAAGAGAGAGTCATTAACAAAGAATAAGTGGGAAACTCAAGGTCCCCTCATGCTAACTCTACTTCCTTGGATGAAACCCCTCCTCTCTACATCCCAAAGTAAACAAGATAAGCCTTCCACACAAATGATAAAGAGGTAGGGGGACATGAGGTCACCCTGCCTAAGACCTTTTCCTGGGCTGATAGGCCTAATTTCCATCCCATTAAATTGGAAAGAATATTTCACATTTTTTACACTCATCATCATCCAATTTACCCAACACCTGAAAAAATTGAAGGCCCCCAACATAGATTCCAGGAAAATCCATTTGACTCTGTCATATGCCTTGCTGATGTCAGTTTTAAGTGCTGCTAATCTTGAACTGCTTACCCTATGATTTTTCATGGTATTAATAAGCTAAAAGGCAACTAGTACGTTGTCTGTGATTAATCCACCCAGTACAAAAGCAGATTAAACTTCAAAAATTATGTTAGGTAGGACCTCCTTCAACCACTATAAAAAAATGCTGAATAGCGATGAAAATTTACGACAACAATAAAATTCGTTGCTAAATTCACAATATAGCGACAAAATTGCGATAAAAAATTACTTTCGTCGCAAATATTGAAAGATTTGGTGAGAAAACAAATATTGCGATAAATTAGCGATTGTTGCTAATATCAGGTACCAAAATTTAGGCGCAAACATTTACGATGAAAAAAGCAGATTTGGAGACAACAATTTTGCAGTTAATTAGCGACAATACCGTTGTAGCTAATTGGTGACAACAATATCAAAATATTGTTGGCAACAACAATGTTGTAGCTAATTAGCCACAAAACCATTGTAGCTAATTTGCGACAACAAATTTTGCAAAATTACTATTCTTTTCATCTTTCTCTATTAGCTGTAACAATGTTGTAGCTAATTAGCGACAACACTGTTGTAGCTAAATTAGCAACCACATCGTTGTAGCTAATTGGCGACAACATTTTGCAAAATACTATTATCTTCACATCGCTCTATTGACACAATAATGTTGTAGCTAAATTAGCGACAATATTTTGTAAAATACTATTATCTTCATATTCCTTTATTGGTGACAACAATGTTGTAGCTAAATTAGTGACAATAATGTTTTCGCCAATTTTGTAAAATACTATTCTCTTTATATCCCTCTATTAACGACAATAATGTTATAGCTAAATTAGTGACAACATCTTTGTAGTTAAATTAGCGACAACACAATTTTGCAAAATACTATTATTTTCATATCCCTCTATTGGCGACAACAATGTTGTAGCTATTGTTGTCGCTAATTAATAAAATATTCATATGTTTGTTGATATAGTTATATTGAAAATTAAAATGAATTAACATTATTATTTTAATTAGTTTACAAAAATGAGTACATCATATTTTACGTTTAATTATTTTTATATAATTTTAATTTTTAATATTTAAATATCATTTTTATTTAATTAAATTATTTATTTTAATAAATTTAAATAATTAAATTAAATTAATTGTTATATTTATATTAAATAATATCAATTATGCTCAATTATTATAAGTTATATAATAAAATAATTAAATTGAGAGAATATAGTTCTCATAAAATCAGCTTGGAAAAATGCTATGGCCAATTTTGCTTGAAAAAATTCTATAACCAATTTTACAACAGACATGTTATAATTAAATTCCTGAAATTTTTTAGCGAAATAATAAAAGTGTTAGCGGGTTTATTTTTTCTAAATCCCAAAAACCTTCTTTGGCGCTGCCCTCTTATCCCCCTCCCTCTCTCCCATTTTACTTTAAGATTCAACAGAGAATTAAAGAACTGCAGTAAGATCTTTCCTTTCCCTCTCTTTTCGTCAAACTGATATCTGGGTTTTTCACATTTTTATGGGTTTCATTAAATTTCAAATGTAATAATCTATTACTGTTCTACAATTGAAATCTTGTCTCTGCATCTACATTGAAATCTTGTGTCTGCATCTACGTAAAATTTACATACTCGCTACCCTTTACCTTGAGACCTT
Organism: Excoecaria agallocha; assembly: GCA_037975025.1. Classification (NCBI taxonomy): domain Eukaryota; kingdom Viridiplantae; phylum Streptophyta; class Magnoliopsida; order Malpighiales; family Euphorbiaceae; genus Excoecaria; species Excoecaria agallocha. The sequence goes on along the minus strand of CM075807.1, from coordinate 35,164,389 downwards.
GATGAACCTCCATTTCCAACGCCGTGTGCTGGCTGCCGGTTCCATGAACAACTATCCCTGCCAAAACCCGAATCTCTATTTTGAAATTGACTGCAATGGTCTCTTTGACCTGAATATCTGTTGTCGCCTCCAAATCTTGGTTGGCCTCCCCACCTACCTTGATTCCCCGTAGAAACATCTGAAATTGTACTACGTTGTTGCTGAACTGACCCATGACCAGATCCTCAAACAATGTTTGTATTTCCATGGGGCACTTCACGATTCAAGTTCACATTTCCCTTAACAGTCTCCTGGCTTGCATGTACTGTTGATGATGCAGGATGATGATTGTTGGAGCCAGATTCCCATCGGCTTACTGTGGATCGAGTAGGAGCCTTGATGTCTGAGCCTGCTTCTCCTTGTTTGACAGTAAATAATGCCAGAGGTTGTATTTTCAAACGTGTGTCCCACTGGTTAATTGAAACCTCATTTCGCTTTGTATCTCCCTGCGCTTCAGCACTTGAGGATGAATGACCACTGAAACTCTTTTGAAGATCAAGAGCATCGCTTTGCCATAACCTAAGTGGCTCTTCTGTTAAAGTTGATAGAGAAGGCATTTGAGATGCTCTAAGGGGCTCATCTGACACCATTCGTTGCGATGTCATCAGAGCCAACTGAGGAGACTTGTTGATCAATGTCAACGGAGAAGGCATTTGCGATGCTGCAAGTGGTTTATCTCTTATAGTAGGCTGTGATGGCATCAGAGATAGCCGTAGTGGTTCCTCAGCCACAGCCAACTGAGAAGACATTTGTATATCACCGGTGGAGCTCAATGCATCACTTTTCCCTGGATCAGGAGCTGGGCTGAAAGGCTCAACAGGACTGAAGAAATCATCATCAGAACCTGGTGTCAACTCTCCATGACATCTCATTTTTGAAGTAGGAGAAGGCAAGCCAAGAGATTCCATTGCTTCAACGTCAGCCAACAGATCTGAAACTGATTCATCGACTAAAGAGCAGAACTCATTGGGTTCTGGAACAATTGGCTGCCAACTCGATGCATCAATTGTCCGTTGGGTTGAGGAAGAAACAGTCAGTTGGCCAGTTCCTGAAGTTGGCGTAGCAGCATGATCGTAGGTTGCTTCAGCAGATTTCAAAGGTAATCATAAATCTTTTTAGTTCTAATATTCATCTATTACTGTTCTACAATTGTCTCCAATTTCTTAAGTGGGATGCTGTTACTAATTTCAGGTGTGTCTGAAATTTGTTTACTTGGCGTTAGGATCTGCAGCTGCATCATTTTTGCGTAAGTATATATGATATTGCATCTCAAAATATGCCCATTAATTTTAATTGACCGAGCAAATGGATTGAGAAATATTTATTTGTTGTTTGTCAGAGGTGGCTTTTTGTATGGTCACAGGAGAGGCAGGCTGCAAGAATAAGAGGTTTGTATTTGAGAACTAAATCTAAATACTACAATAAAAAGTGAATATTGACGTGTCTGATTAAAAGCATGAAAACTATTTTCTAAATCTAAATACTACAAAACTAAATATAAATACTACAATAAAAAGTGAATATTGATGTGTCTGATTGAAAGCATCAAAACTATTTTCTATTATGCTTTATCCATTTTGAATGGCAGGTCATAGAAGCACATACGGACATGCCAATTGCTGGAGCCATTACTTTGTATTTGTCCCTTCTTACATTTACTCTCCGTGTGCATCCTGATCGTCTCGATTATGTGGATCAAATGCTGGTATTCCCTCTCTCACTGATTATAGATGAAATCTACTCAAAATTAAAGCCCTTTTCTCCGGTGATCCTGCTACTACAATGAAGGTAAGTTTTTTCTTTTTTTTTTTTATTTTTATTTAAAACAATCTAATTTTTTAATTAGTATTAATTTAATATGCAGCTGCTCTAATCATCTCCCTTCTTAACAAATAAATTTTCATAAACATACAAAATTTTTTATGATGCTATGATGTGGCAGTTGGCGGTGTTGCTATTTGTTATTGCCAGGTGTGGCAGCTCTATAACCATATGGATGATGGCTAAGTTGGGTATGGGCTTGCTTTTTTATTTTTTTTATTCTGATTTTTCTGCACTGCAAGAATATTTGTGTAGAGAATTTGAAACTAAAGACCTTTGATTTCTTGAGATATTTTCTAAATCCACGAAAAGAATTTTATTTTCTCAAAGGAAATATGCATTAGATTTATTTTTGGAGACAGGTATGTGAGCATGCAAACAATCTAGCTCACCAATAGAGTAAAGCTTAAAGTTATGTATTGAAGCAGATCAAGTGCCAGTTGATAAAGGACAATATATATAAAAGGAAAATGCTCTAGCTTGGGGCGAATCATTCTCTTGATCCACTTCATATGCTGATTAAGAATCATTCTCAAATATTGCTTGAATCTTGCCATCTATTTAACTCATTTCACACTAGTGCCCAAATATATGTGCTACTGTTTAGATTTGCCATTGCCTCCAATAATTGTTTAATTGAACTAACTTTATCCTGAATATTGCCATGCAGATTATCTACACAGTAAGGGAGCATATAATGGCTGGAGGACCAAAATGCTTACCTTTTACAGATCCTCCTTTAACATTTTTTGCACTCAGGGTATGTTTCTGCATTTTTACGAGTTGTGAATTTGGATTTTTGGGATTTGCTAATACGCTCTCACGCATTGGAATGTGAATTCAAAGATTGAAAGATATGAAAATCATTCCATGAAGATGCAACTTCATCATGTCCGACATAATAAACCTTAATATTTATAAGTGCGTGGATGTTTATTGTAGATTTCCATGTTATCAAGTGCGCTTTATGAGTTGTTTAAGAAGGATACTAAGGGTTTTATTCCCAAATTATGAATGGAAAATGAAAGTATAGTGGTTACTACATATGCAATGAAATTAAATGGGAGCATGTTCTCAGTGTTCAAGCTATCCATTTAAACAATAGAATTTTTTTGTGTTTTTATTTATATAAACTATATATAAATCAGTTCATAAATATTTCTTTTTGATTTTTGCAGTTTGATCGGTTAATTTATTATGTTTCAACTAAACAATAATTTTTTTTAATATGTAAATATAATCAAATCACATATATGCTAAACTTATTTTTTTTAGCGTCTTCCATTTATATGAAATAGTTGCTAATTAGAAAGGAAGATTTTATTATCAACAATATTATTACTTAAATTTTTAAATTTTTAATTAGAAAAGGCATACTTCAAGTTGCCAAATTGTATGCCTGATCTGCCCCAAGAATGGTTGATGATTGAGACTTATCTCAAACACTAGATTAATCATAAATTGTGTTATTTATAGAGGCTGTAAACCAGATGAAGATTTTCCACCATGTGTGTTGGAAAACCACAAAAGAGTAAATAAACTGAGATTTATAATTGTAAATTCCTTATATGCTCCATCATAATGGAAACTAAAGTATATATGCAGTTAACGTTTCGTATGTTGATTACTACAAAGGACAATTAATTAGATAAGTTGCTGTGCTCAATTTGTTAATTAATTAGATAAGTTTCTGTATGTGGATTTCGGTTTTACTTGGTTAGCTGAAAATGAAAGACAACTTTTAGGAAACTACTGGTGCAAGGCATTGGAATATAGGTAAGAGTCATTTATTTTGTTGCTATGATAACACCGCCTGATATATGATATCTGTTTGGTTTTCTCTCTCTCATTTGTGTATGGTGTTGTAGTTGAGTCAATACAGTGCCAAAAGTGTAACTTGTCTTAGAAACTTTAGGTTCCAAATTTGATTTGACCTGATCATGCTTTGTTTTCTTAACCTCGAACTGGACTCGATAATATGTTTGACTCAATTTGAATGTTATTATAAATTTAAGTAAAAATTTTGTTAATATCACATGAAACTTCAATATTCTCAAGTGAGCTTGAAGATAATTTTATGATATATATTTAGAAAACATGCTATGAATATTGCATATTATTTTGAAATATAATTTGTAATATTATTTCTTTATTGCAGCTATTGAACCATCAGTAGAAGATATTTTTCGCCTTATGTTTTAGCTAATTTCTTGAATGCTATATGGGATATTTAATATGATCCTTTTTATGCAAGTTCATCTTTACTGCTGCTCCTAGAGGAGCTTTGAAATTATGGAAGTACTCTACAAGAGATTGCAGGAGAGATTTCAGTAGCGGCTATCCACCATGAGGACTGAACTTCAAGTTCATATTCATGCAGCTTATGACATTTTGTATATCATTTGTTACTGCAATATATGCATGTATTATTTTGGATATACAATTAATTTAGATATGCACTTGTAAATAAAAATTTTTCAGTAATATATATATATATATATATATATATATATATATAATTTTTTGAGTAATCTATAAATATAAATTTGTTATTTTTAGATTATTGTTTAAATGATTAAATCTCTATATTAATTCAATAAATTACAAAATAATTTCAATTTAACGAGGGATTAGAATTTATGAACAGTAGCTATTTAATACATCGTCGCAAAATTTAGTAAGAACATCGTCGCAAAATTTAGTAAGAACATTGTCGTAGCAATTTTGCGACAATTGAACTGTCATCGCAAAAATTAGCATGAACAATGTCGTAGGAATATTGTGATAAAAATACTATAGTCGGAATATTTTGTGTGAACATTGTCGTAGCGAAATTGACGACGAAATTATTGTTGTCGCAAAATTTAGCTAGAATATTGTTATAGCAAAATGGCGAAAAATATTTAGCGCAACCCTTAATTCACGCTAAAATTTGATGACGACTTATTGTTGTAGCTAAATTCTGCTACAATGATTTTTGCTTCAAAATGATGGTTATCGCTAAACTAATTTAGCGATGAAAAACCATCAGTTAGCGACGACAACTGCATTTTTTTAGTAGTGAACCTATTTGCGAGTACTTTAGATACTATTTTGTATAGCACATTCCATACCGCAATCAGCCTAAAGTCCTTAAAAGATTCAGAGTTATCAAATTTAGAAATTAAAACTACAAGAATTTCAGTAAGGGACTCGGGAAAAATACAATCATAGAGCCATTGTCGACATCCTGCTATTACGTCTTTGCCGATGATACTCTAGAATTTTTGGAAAAAAAGCAAGGTTTAGACCATCTGGGCTTGGTGATTTGTCTGGATGCATTTGGAACATTGCTTCTTTTATTTCTTGTTCTAAGAAAGGTTTGACCAGATTTGTGTTTTCAGCATCCGAGACTCTTCGGTCCACTATTTCATCGATAACAGTCTATACCGTTGCTTTTAAACAAGTTCAAAAAATACCCCTGCACCATCCCACTGAGCTCTTCTCTGTTATACACCCATTCATCCCTATTATTTTTCAAAGCAGTAATAAGGTTCTTCTTTCGTCGGGTATTAATTTAAGCGTGGAAAAACTTAGAATTACGGTCCCCATTTTTGAACCAAAAAACCTTGGCCCTTTATCTCCATTTGATTTCTTCTTGTTCTAAAATATCATTATACTCTGCCTTTAGATTGTTAAAGTAGTCTGTATCACGAGCAGCACCATTTTCTATCTTTTGTGAGAAAAGCTTTTCAATATGCTTTTTCCTTTCATACACCATCCCATCTCGAAATTTACCCCATTTGTTCAACAAGGAACAGCAAGCTTCCTTATTTACCATAACGTCGCTATCACCCGTAGTGAGCCAATTTTGTTTTACCACTTCAACTACATCATGTTCTAATAGCCATTTATTCTCAAATCGAAATGTCTTCCTTCGCCACTGGTTAAATCTTTTGTCGAGGTCTACAATCAGCGGAGAATGGTCTGATATGGGGGCGAACAAGTTAAAGAGATGGCAGTTTAGGAAAGCTGAGAGAAAGTCGGCGTTGCCCATTCCCCAATCTAGTCTCTCTTTGACCCAATAGCCAGTCTTGCTATGTCTTTCCCATGTGAAGATCGGAGCCGATGAAGGCAGATTGAACAGCCCGCACTCAGATATCGCCGCCTTGAAACCTTCCATCAGATGGGTTGGATGCGATCCACCTCCTAATTTTTCCCTTGGGTCCATGAGGTCATTAAAGTCACCTGCTACCAGCCATGCTTAATCCACCGGTCTGCTATTACCCAACCTGCAAAGGAGATTCCAAGATTCCGCTCTCCGAGAATGCTGAGGGTAGCCATAGAAACTTGTAAATCCCCATTGTACACCTCCCGGTCCAGAGATGCTAAGGTCAATAAAGTTCTGATTATAGTTTTTTATTTGGGCATTAATAGAGTTGGTCCAAAACAGAGCCAATCCCCCATCCCTACCTAGCCCGTCCATAGCAAAACAGGAAGAAAAACCCAGCTGCAATTTTATTTCATCAATTTTATTACTTTAAACCAGAGTTTCCATAAGAAATACAATCGAGGGCTTGTAACGAAGGACCTTATCCTTCAAGAAATGAACTGTTCAAGGGTTGCCCAAACCTCGACAGTTCCAGCTTAGTATTTTCATGGCAAGCGACTGGGTTAAGTTTAGGAGGCAACCGGCCTTTTTTTGCAATTCTACCACGTTTTCACCAATATGTCAAACTGTTCATACTATTCTTATTTGAATTTGTTTTTGTTTTCTAAATTATTTTTCAACAAATTGTTCTTCAATTAATTTCAACAAATCTCACACACACACACACATATATATAGTTTGAGCCTGCCATGGGCCCTTGTTCTTGTGCAGTCCAATTGAGAAAAACACTGAGTTTGAGGCTTTTGAACTTGTAAATTCTGGTTGCTCTTTAGCTTCTGAATCTGGAGAGAACGAAGCAGAAGTGATTGCATTTGGTCTGGGCCTTTTATTTCCTTCTTCGAGGCCCAAACGCTTCTCAGCTTGGTCCAAGCCCACTTCTTCTACGGGATCAGTACCCATGTCATATTCCATAATTTTAGCTTGAGACTCTCCCACCGTTAAGCCGGATCTTCTTTCCATAACGGCTCCTGTGATATCAGTGCAAGTGGAATTTCAAATTGGAGTCCTACTCGGGGTGGTAACTTGTTTTGCCATTCCTGCCCCCAAGTTTGTTAGAGACAGTCCTCCCTCATCCCATAGCCAGGGACTCACGGCAGCATTGCTCCGGCGAGGCTGCACCTTGATGCTATCATTCCATTGTAGGGGTAAACGCATGCCATCTGGTCGTGTTCTTAAAGGGCAGCAGCTATCAATATGACCAAGATGGCCACATAGGTAACAAAACACTGTTAGGTGCTCATACTTGAAGTTGACAAAGTGATCAGAGCCATTTGCTTTTGTGATCTTTTTGAATCGCAACAGAGGTTTATTGACATCTATCAGTGCCCTCAGTCGCATGAACATAGCGCCCCTGCCTGTGATTAGCTTCGAATCATAGTCCATGAAGGACCCAATTAAATTGCCAAACTTCATGGCCATCTTGTCGTTCATGAACCTTGCAGGAAGATCTTGTACTTGCACCCAGAACGGACATGTATGTAGCTGGACAATATTCGAATCCTCTCCATCCCCGACTCGGTGAAGCAACAACAGGTGTCTATTGAAGGTCCATGGTGACCCGTTTTCGATGCGGACCATATCAAATTCGTAAAAGAATCTGAACATAAATCTACCTTTGTCTAGCTGGGAAATATGAACTACTCCAAGAGGATGCCAAAGGTCTGCCATGGTGTTCCTCATATGGTCGAAATTGATCACCACTTTCGTTAGGAACCTGCCAACCAAAAGAAAACCAGTTTCCTCCTCCTTGCTGGCATCTAGCTCTTCCTCATGCCAGCCTTCCTCCTCCTCCTCGTGTATACTCAGTTGTGCCATATCATTTTCCATCAATGTAACAAGAGAAGTAAAAGAGAGTAACAAGAATGAAAGACGTGTCACAGAGACAAACAAACGCTACAGAGAGCACAAGAACGATGAAATTAATTATATCCATATGTTAATGTTGCTAAATTATTCATTTTTATCCATTCGTCTATAATTTTCTATATGTTGTCTACACAGTCTAGATTTAACCACATTCCATTAGGATATATAGGTTATGTATCCGATTTCTTTATAAATTTTGATTCATTATTTATTATTTTTTGTTTAGGTGTTTTTCTTTTATATTTATCATATTCTTGTATACTTATATTTCCTTTATCATATTCCTGTATACTTCCAATTCCTTTAGTCATTTCTTCTTCTTCATCTAATATTCTAAGGTTTGTCCAATTTCCTTTTTTACTTATGTAGATGTTGAGTTAACATTTATTTTTAGATTTTCCATTTCACGAGTTAATTTTAAAATTTTTTCTTTGTCTATGTTATTTTCTTCGTATAGTTTTAATCTTTCTTCTAAAGTTAACATATGTGTTTTATTGTTAATCCCTCTTGTATTGGTTCTTTCATTTTTTTCTTTGCCTTTCTCTATTTTTTCCTACGCTAGTTCTTAATTCTTCTACTTCTTCTTTAATCTCTTTTAGCATATTAAATATTTTATCAAATTTATCATTTATATTTTCATTTTTAGGTTGCTTAAATGCATTACTTGATAATCTTAAACTTCCACTACTATAATTATCTTCTTCATATAAGGTATTTGTAAAACTATATGGTTTATTATTCATATTTATTAAATTCTTATTTAATATTTTTAAATTGTTATTTATCTGGTTAGTTAATTTGTTCGTCATATGTATATCCCTGTATATTTTTTATTTCTTCAATGTTTAAGACTACTCATTATAACCCATTTTATAAGCCATAAATTCAATTAATTTTTCAATCTTTTCTATTTTATTTAACAATTTAATTTCTAATTTTTTTGATTCTAATTCGTTAAATATTCTATATTTTACTAATTCTAAATATTCTATTTTATTTAATAGATTTTTTTTCTCTCTTTTGCATTTGGACTTAATTGTATTATTATTTATTGTATTAATTTTCTATTAGTCACATTTGCGTTATCTATATTTTCTAATTGTTTCATTAATTCTATATCTTTCTTAGTTAATTTCTCTAACATAATTATTGATTTTTGGACTGTACTAAAATGTAATAAAAAGATAGTTTATTTTTATTCAGGGTTCTATTCTTAACGTTTAGGTGTCTGTCTGGTCACTTATTAAATTTAAGTATCAAAGTGAAAAATACTGTTAAGTTGAGGTGTTTACTTGTACATTTAGCCTTTTTTTTTGTCACCATATCTTCCATTTTAATTAATTAGGAGTCAAACTTAATAAAAGCACCATCTTAATAAACAATTAAAATAGGCACATCTCATTAAGTATCCTCTCATTGTACAATTAAAAGCGGATCCCACGTCCCATAATTCCCTGTTTAACGTGTGCCCTAATCTAATCTGTTAACTAAAACTTCAGCAGAACTTTGTCTCCTCACCCTATCTAACTTCTAATTAAAAAAAAAAAAGAGAAAATGTGCCGCAAATTAATAAAATTAAGGCTCAAAGTGTAAATTTGCTTCTAATTTTTTTTTAAATATGCAATATTACTCTTAAAATCTCAATCAGTGTAATTTTATTTTTAAAATATCAAAATTAATGCAATTTTTCCTCACTAAACCATCCATTATTATAGATCAAATTTCGTCAGTTGATATGGTAATGTAGATCAGAGAATGATACATGTTGCCATACTGAAATTATTCAAAAAGCAATTTTGCTCCTAAATTTTGTTTAAAACAACAATTTTATCCTTTAAGTTACAAAAATAGAGCGAATCAGCTCTTGCCTAATTAAATATTTAAATTCGACCATTTTTCGTGTATTGAGCTATGTAGTTGACAGCATATTATACACACAATAAACACATGTTGCCATGTTAGACTCAAGTCACTTTCTTATGACATGTAGAAATTATGTAAATACCCTAAATTAACCCATATTTAACATATCCCTTAACCTTAAAATCAAATTTTCATAAAAATCATTTTTTCAACAACTTTGCAATTATGATTTACTTTAATTAATCTTCTATTCAATCTTTTCTATACCACTTTTTTACAATTTACTTTTTACTTACTAAAATTAAAATTGCTCCAATTTTGATATTGCTCTTGCTAAGTAAATAGTTAATTTTAATCAACATTTATTCATCGACCAGTATACCAGTACTGAATTGTATGCACAATTCACACATTTTGCCATTATGAAAATTAGCTTATTATCCAATGGCATTTAAATAAGTAGAAAGATTGAGAAGATTAATTTGAAGAAGACATAATTATAGTGTCATTCAAAAAATAAACTTTTAAGTGTTAAGATATAAGAGAGACGTGAAATAAAAGTGAATTTAACAATTTTTCCTTTTTCTTACATGTCATATCATTGTTATTTGAGTCTAACATGACAACACTTATTTATTGTGTATACAATAAATGCCAACTCCATGTCTCAATACATGAAAAATGATCAAATTTGAATATTTGACTAGGCATGGCCTAATTTGCTCTATTCAAAATTGCTCTCTTAAACAAAATTTAAAGGCAAAATTGCTCTTTTAACAATTCTAGTATGACAATCCGTACCATTTTCTAATCCACGTTAGTAGGTCAAAGAATGCAATTTAGCTAGGAGTAAAATTGCCCATATTTGATACATGGCATTCTTTTTTGACAAATTTTAGTAGCAAATTTACACCTTCAACTCAAAATTAATAATTATTTGTAAAACAGTGTTATTAATCACTAAAGGTACTTAAGGGTTTTTTTTTAATGATACAATTAAACCAAACAGAAAAGTAATATAAAACCATAACAGATTCAATTGTCTTTAAACCAAAATTTGTTTCCGTATCGTGCATTGTGATGCACCTAAATACCGATATATCCACATAGATTTTTTATTAATCTTAATCGGTTAATGTTATACATCTTTGGAAAATTATTGCACTAAAAAACAATTTAAGTGATGCATTCAACTACAGTATGGATGCATATTGCCCACAGGTCGACATGCATGCATTCCATATTCTTTTCCCTTCAATCGTTGATGCCACATACAAATAATAGACAATACTATAGCATAAGAAACAACCGCTTCAAGCTATATCTTGAGCTTTAATATCTTGTCCTTCGTTATAGTTAACAATGGCTGACAGAGTTCTTGCGTGAGTGAGAACTTTGATCAATTCTTGGGATTGGAGATGACTATACTAACCTCAATATACACAAATAGTTCATCTCCAAATGCCAAATAAATTAGTTCCTCCATGTGTGGACAGATGAACTTTCGAGACATCAATACCATTCAAAGCCGTGGGCTTGGACAACCTACACATAAGATATTCATTAATCAAGAATAGCATCATTTCAATTGGCACTCCAGCAGATTGGAGGGCTTCATGGTTTTAACATCAAGAACATTTCTTTACAAAACCCAAAAGGTAAATAAAAAAAAAAAAAAAGAAGATTGTCATTATAAGTTGTAAAAATCTACAGTAATATAATGATGAGCCCTTATCCTTAAGTCAATTAAGAAATCCCAAAGAGCAATGGAAATCTTACAGTATCAAAAGTTCTACTTCAAATTGTCATCTGCTGATTACCATCCAACACTGTAAAAACAAGCAAAATATGCAAACAATAAGTTTATAGTAGTACATAAAAGGGTAAGACAATTATGCAGTGAACTTATTAAGGGGGAAAAAAACTTAAGAGAGAAAAGCTATAGATTACAAAATTTCTCGTTAGTGGCCTTAACCTTTGAAGGAGTTAATCCAGTTTGGTGATCATTGATGCTCTTAATGACTATGGAAATGGAATAGATGTGAGTTTCAAAAGGTAAACGATTGCGTTCAGAACTTACACTGTTGTGGAATACCTGATGAGAAAACTGCCTCGATGAATGTCTTGCCAAAATAACCCTGAAAGTTCACATGTATAACGTGTTTATGCTGTAATTGAACTAGAGAATTGTCAATTCTCGCTGAAAATTTACAAAAATGTACTCTTTCTTTCAACAAAACTTTAATTAAATGACAACTGTGCGGTAGAAATTATGCCACCTTTGTTAATAACATTTTCACTCTTGAAATTTGACCATCAGATATCTCTGTGGTGCAGTGGAAGACCAGAACCCTTGTAGTATAATTGGCTTGGCAAACTCTAGCTCCCCATATTCGTAGCAAGTGTTGCAAACCAGAGGTTCCTGCTAACTAAAAGTTCAGAACTGATCATTTGGTTCTAGGTTCCCCATACAATACCGTCAACACATAAGCTTATCTTTCAAGTTCTGAGATGTGCGAACACTTTATGCTACTTGAATAAACAAAGGATAAATTCAGATTTGGTGTAGCAATTACCCTATTTTCTGTCACTTATTATAGCCTGCTTCTAGCATCAAATGACGATAGCTACGGCCACGTATAATTCGCTGCCACAGGTACTGGAGTGAATTCTGGAAGGTCATGCACATCTTCTCCTGAAGAAGCCTGTAACAAGCATCATTGCATGTAAGCATATAGCACTTTTATGCAAATTATGAGTTATTACTTTTTAAAGGAGAAGACAGCTAACCATCTCACAAGGCATCTCTCAATGCCTCTAGATACAGGGCGAATGAAGGAAGGATCATGTTGAGCATAAAGCAAACCAACCTAGGAAACCATATAGAACGAATTTATTCCAAGAAATAAGTTTATTATCACACCAAAATTGGACCATAGATCACTTGAAAGATAACCAAACTGAACTTTAATCTTAATTTTTTCAACAATTTAAGCAAAAAAGACAGAGAAAACAAATAGAACTAGTACAAAAAAATGTATGAGCAGCGAGATTAAATATTTATGTATCAAGGGAAAAAGTTCAAAAACATGACTTTGAAATTCAAAAAACAAATTTTTTTGCGCAGCACGAGAGGGCAAAATCATGCACTCTGACCAAGCAGGGAAAAGAAAAAAGGAGGAAGTGAGAGTGGGAATACCTCTAACAATGCTAGAGTACAAGGATCATCAAAGATCTCAAGAGTACAGTCAGCTAGATAATTAACCTGCATAAAGTAAGTAGAAATGGAACTAAACATTAGACAAGGCAGCAACAACTACAGAGAATGTGGTGAGGAACACCTTTCAAATATAACCCAAATTTTCAAAACAGCTGAGGGAACTTGTTATATGCAAGTGGAATAGTTACATAAAGAGATGAAGACTCAATAAACAGATTATATATGCACAGGAATGCAAATATTGTTGATGTTCAATCAAGCTATGGAGGTTTAAGATTTTAATAATAGGAAACTTGTGCTCATAATCTCTGAAGCATCCTTAAAAAGGCAAAGGCATTCTGAAATCAATACAAATATCTTGCACACAGTTATTTTGACTCTTCTCATTTCTCTAAAGTGCAGATATATTAGACTATGTTTCTATCAAATGATATCAAATCAGCGTAATATTTGTTAAATATCAGAGGGCAACCATTGGATAAATTGCATTATTCAATGTTTGTCCCTGAAACCACAAAGTTCAAGGACATACATTTGGAAAAGAAGTTTTTTTCTAGGCTGAATGACTATTAAATCCAAATCTTTGTGCATATTTTTCGTTTTAGCCAACTCTTTTAATTTTATCAATTTGTGTATAAACTTTCAAGTTGTACCCACTCAACAAATTAGAATAACAACCTAATTACCAGGAAAAAAATTAAACGAAATTGTACCTACTATTGCAATATTAGCCAAAAAGCATCTTTTCATCCTCAACTATTATGTTGCGTCTTTCTATTGAGTTCACAACTTCTATTGTGTTCTATTGGGTCCATAAACATTAAATTTAGACAATGTGTGCTAAAATAAACATATTATTATTTTATTCAATCTATCAATTTTGAACTGAATATGTGCTAAAATAATTGTTTAGGGACCCAATAGAACATAATAAAGGTTTGAGCACTCAAGTAATAGTTGCAGGACTAAAACATTATTCTTTTTGCCCTAATTTTTGAATTTTCACATCAATGTCAACTATTGACTATCAATAAGAATAAATTAGCTATTGAATGCATTTAAAATAAACAAAATTTGCTGAAACTAATACTGATATGAAGGAATTGGTTTAAAGTGCAGAAAACATGCTCAAAAACCTATGGATTTTTTTTTAATATTTAGCTTATTTTTCAGTTAATTGAGTGAAAGTTCAGGTGGAAACGATAAAATTAAAGGAATTAGCTAAAACTGAATTATCACAATCGAGTAAATAAAATTTTCAACTTAACTAATCAAATGATCAAGCTTTTCTATAACATTAAGGAACCTAAAATAATAAAAAGAAAAAGAAAATCACAGTGATGACAAGCACACATCATGATTTTTTGAGTTCAAATTTTTTAAAAGGAAACATTACCCCAAATTCCGTATTCACAAATGATTGAACGAAGTCCATCAATTGAAGCTTGGCCCATTCTGAACAAAGAGCAGTGTCGTCTCTGCTTGGAGGATGCCTCCAAGGAGCACCAAAACTTAATCTATCTTTTGGAACTTTTCCACTTTGTGCATCAACAGCAAACTTTTGGAGAATTTTGAGTGCTTTGTCCATAGCAGGATTCACCACAGTGACCTAAGTGAAGTCGAAAAAAAGGGTTAAAAATGCTGGAAGGATGTACAAGGACCATACTTCATAACAGGAAAATAGACATATAACCCAGATAACCATATTATCTGTCACACTATAAATATGCTCCTTCATCATGACCAACTTGGAATAGACAACAAGAGTACAGAACACATTTTAAAGGTTAAAGTTATATTCCAATCAAACTATGACCAGACAAACTTGTGATATTTAAAACAGATTGTAAATTCATATAAGACACTCAGGATAAACTACACAATTTCTGACAAGATTTTGAAATATTAGTTTGTAACTGAATCAAACCCAGGAATCTGCAATTTCAGGACCACAATCAGATGTTGCTTTTTTTCCTAGTAACTTAAATATTCATTGCCTAGGACATCTTATGGTACAAAATCAGACATAAAAGGGAAGAAGCAGCTTATAGACTAGTCGGTAGGCTTTTCAGCCAACTACAGTTGGGGCAATTCCTGGTCTCATAACACCAGAGTGTCATCAAGCTATAAAGTAATTTTAAATCTAGGGAGTAGAGTGCACAAAAAGAGCCAGAAATACTTTCCTTCTTCTGTAGCATAGTTGTTGACATTTATAATCTGCTTTTTCTTTTTGACAACCTAAATGGAACACCACTTCTATGCCTTAGCTGTCACAGATAAAGGTTACTGAAAGTATGAAAAATTTACTACAATTGTTACTTCTGTCAAATAACTCAGCTAGCTTGTCTTAGACTGCCAAACTTCCAAAAACTCTTCATCTTACTAAGAAATTGAAGAATATGATGCAGGTCAACAACTTGAGGAGAAAATTGTGCGAACTCACAATTCGGTAGGTGAGCTTTAAGAGGTTATGAAATTTAAAGACTCCATAGTCTAAGAGGTAGATGAGATGCTAAGTTGTTGGTCATTATGAACTTACCTGCAAATATGCTAAATATGCATCTATAATGTCCTCAAATGAACTAGCCTTGTCATCCAGCACCCTAGAATGGGAACACAGAGAAATAACAAAAAGCAATATTAGCAGATGCATATAACTCAAGTTGCAATTAGGTAACCATTGTGTTTGAAACAAAATAACCAAAAGCGAGAAGGAAAAGAAAAAAAATGACTGATTAGCAAAATCTGATGACTCAAATACATAGACAAATGTTGTATGTATGCAATAATGCTTCTGACTGCCAAACTATTAGAGATTTAGACTTTAAAATTTCATCCTGTAGGATAAACTCACCACCTGTATGTGAAGGAAAAAGTTAAGTTATAAAAATTTTGAATCAATGGCCAAGACTTATGTATCTATACATCTGTGTTTGTGTGTGTGTTAGAGCAAGTACGGCAAATGTCCTTACTTCTGGTAATAGCTGCTTTGCTTGAGGGCGTAAAGCTCAAACAGATGGCGAGGATTTGGCCCGAGTACCTCAACAATCACTGTCCACTACAATTGAAACCAAAGTTCAGATAAACTTATTGAGTTGGGACACAAAAAACATTATGAGACCCTATTCATGTAGTCATTTAATGTCTTTAGGGGAATTTCATCAGGAATTTAATATGATAAAATATTCAAGAAGGAAAAATATAGACAAAAACTTTTTACTTCTGAATGACTGAAGTAGTCTGTGACCATATGCGTTTTAGCTACTTGTGGACTCCATCCAAAGGTCTGTAATTGAAGAAACATGAGAGTGAAATTAGTCAGGTGAGCAATAGTCTAATCAAGTAAAACAATAACATTTTGGCGGCATAAATTCATTAACACTATGTTGGCAACAAAAGTGTTGGAGATGTTAATGAAGGAAGTGAAAGCAAGAGAGAGAAAATTTAGTCTTCATTTACATAGATATAAAGTTCAAAGAGAGGTGCAAATTCTCTTTTTATTATTCAGTTGCATTTGCTTCATTGACATGAGTTTCAAGTCAAAGTAGACTTTTGTTGGGAGCCATTCACCAAATTTTAGACCACCTTAAGCCTCATTTTTCTTTTCCTGTGATTTCTTTTATGTCCCGAACAAGTGAAAATGGAACATGTCCAAGAATTTTCTTCTCCATGTCTAATTCCATCAATTTTCAACTCCAACATACATTTAGAAAGAAATCTGCAGACAAAATATTTTTCTACGAGTAAATTGTTTTAATGTTCAAAGTAATATGCATAAGTGATATGATTTCTTAACTAAAATTATGCAAGCCTTGCACCTTAATACAACCTTCCTCTGGAAGGATTATATAAAACCACTAAAATAGATAACTATACTTTTATGCAAAAGAAATAATCTTCCAGCATTCTTGCCTTCCATCATACACGTCATGTGTGCGTGCGTGTAGCGACTCAGGGATAGCAGGAATAGAAGTTGATTGATGCAGCAATAGCGGAAAAAAAAAAAGTCCGATTACCTCACGAGAAATGAAAATGTCTGGAAATCCAAAATCTATGTAGGCCTGGTATGAATAATAGCTGCAGCAATAGTGTGAATTAGGACTCCGAATCAGAGGAGAGTGAAGAAAGAATTTTTACAAACAGATAGAGATCTAATAACTTTATACAAAAGTGGAAGGTAAGAACCTCCAATGTTCATTTGTCCAGGTCAATCTAATATTGCCTTTGAGAAGCATAAAAAAAATAATTACGAAAAGGCAACAAATCAATTTTGGGGACAACCTTGGCAACCATTGCAGCTTATTAGTGTCAAAAGAACTGACTATGGCTAGCATACGGACATGGGTACTATTCAAGAGAAGTTCAATAATAAGAATTGTCAGCATGAATCAAAGCAGGAAAAGAAACAAGGGCAGCAAGATGCAAGCCTTGAGATACAGAAGGAACAGGATAATGACTGCCATTACCTGTCTATAACATTTTCATGGTGCTAAGCCACTAATAAGAAACCCTAAGCAATCCTCATTCAAAAGTTGTGCAATCTTGTAC
This sequence comes from Excoecaria agallocha, assembly GCA_037975025.1. Lineage (NCBI taxonomy): Eukaryota > Viridiplantae > Streptophyta > Magnoliopsida > Malpighiales > Euphorbiaceae > Excoecaria > Excoecaria agallocha. The sequence goes on along the minus strand of CM075807.1, from coordinate 35,146,882 downwards.
TAGTGGATCATGAACAAACTTCCCAAATAAGGTCATGAACATGCCAGCCAGGTTGGACCAACTTCCAAACACGTCAAGGACAAGATCCAAACCAAAAATATAGTCATAATGTTCATAAACAAAGAAACTTCAAGGAACTACAATAGCCAGGTTTAATCTAAATCTGATAGAGTTTTAGTCTAGCCATTCTTTCCAGAAGGAGACATTTTCTAAGGAAATTGCAGACTTCTCTACAGTAGACAGTGAGACCTCTAATTAAAAATCTTAAAAAAAAAAAATGAATTGAACAAAAAAATTGCAGAATTCGACTAACAGGGTGAATGGAACTAAAATGAAGGTGCAGCTGAGAAATGGACTCAACCTATCAGATGTCAATAGTATAACAGGCAGGATCCTCTCATTGGCACCCAACGCAATGATTCTCCATATTAAACTGTCATGATACATGGATGGAGACACCGTTGAATCATCCATTAAAATGGCATTTTTAAGAACTTCAATATTGTTTATAACCAGCTTGGGCTGCCATGATCACACAAAAAGTTAAAGTAACCATTATAGTATTAATAACGTCTATGGACAAATCCAAAACTCAATAAGCAAAACACATCCTAAACTAATTTGTAGTGGCTCACCACTTTGCATTGGAACTAACCAAATGGAATACAATAACGATAAGGTTAGTAATAAGTACCTGAAAGTAATCAATCTCGGCAGCCTCTGACAGCACCTCTAGCAACAAACAAGGCCAATCAGTACATGAATGTGCCAATGGCCTAGAAAACCTGCCACTCCGATTCAAATCAGCAATAGCATTAGCTCTCCAACCTTGCTGCATTATAATTACCTCCTTAGCCAATCTCAACGCCACGATCCCTTCCCTGAAATATGAAGCCTCCTCTAAAGACAAGTTCTTTCCGTTGTTCTCCAAATCCAGCAACCCATCAATCTCTTTGGCATTTGATCGAGCAGATAGCGTGAAAACTGCCCGCTCCCAAAGAACCGAGCCAGAAATCTTATCAGAAAGGGCATTTCTTGATCGAGACGAAGTACTGAGTTTATTCTGTAGAATTATGCGGTGAAGAGCGGTGTCGAGGCGGTGCCATTTGTTGAGAATCGAGAAAATCTGACTTGAAGTAATGGCGCCAAGCTGAATTCCCTTATGAGCCATCGATTCGAGGCAAGTTTCGAGCTGGATTTTGCAACTGGACAGAGTGGGAGAGTCACAGGTGGACCAAGAAGACCATGGAAATGAACTGCTGTGCTCCGGATGATGGTCTTTGATGGATTGAGCGAAGTCCACGTAGCCTGTAACGTGGGGACCTCTGTTCCATTGATTAATGAGACCTGAAAAAAAGAAAGGAAAATCAATGTAGAAGAGGTAAACCGTGATTTAAGCAGAAGAAGAATGCAAAATTGAATACGTTCAAGGATGAGGGTGGTTTTGCCGACACCGCGGGGGCCATGGAGAATTAGAGGTTGAGGAACACGGTGGTGCTGGGCGTGATTGTTAAGTACAGTTTCAAGTAGTGGCCTTGGTATTATCTTCCATGCCTTGTTCACCATTTCTGATGGGGCGAAAGGGGCAGAAAGGGTGAAGAAGAAGAAGAAGAAGAAGAAAACGAGCGGCGGGGTTTATGGTTTAAGAATTCGGAGCCAAAGATTGAGTATTGGCTGTGGTGTTTTTGTTTGGGCAAAAGCGAGAGGCTAAGCCCACAAGGTTTCATTCCCATCAAGCTTTGTGGCCTTTTTTGTTTTTCAAACTAATCCGAATATATATCTCATGACTGTATTTATATATGACCAATAATTTCCTATAAAAATAATTTAATTTTGAAAATATTATAATTAAAGTAACTCTAATAAAAATCATAAATCCGCACTAAAAGATATGTTAATTCAAAATATTTCAAAAAATACTACGTGTAATATTTTTTAGTATGCCATATGAATATTTTAATTTTTTTTTTATCATTGCGCTTAAAGGTTTTTATATACAATTGGCTAATTATGTATCTTCTGATTTTTCGTTAAATATCCAATTTTCTACCCATAATGCCAATTATAAATGAAGTGTTTGTTGCTGCAGACCAATAAAAAAAAAAGAAAAGAGCAGCTGTTTTCTTTTGATTTGGTGATGGAGAATTATTACAGAAGAACTAATTTGTACATGCAATAAAAATCCGTGAATTTACAATGTGCTGAAAATTTACAAGACCCAACGTTCAAGCCATATTCTTTGCTATAATCTTGTCCTGGTTCAGCAAGCATAACTGCTGCTCATTCATCAAAATCTGTTGATCCATAAAACCTGTAGTAAATTGTTGAGTATCAGTGGGCGCAAAGGGATCATCTTCAGTAAATATAGGCGACACCGGTGCTTGATCTTCATGTTCCTTCACGCTAAATGTTGGATTTGCCTGAAATGTTGGTGTCACCGCAAACAAATCGTCTAATGGAAACACTTTTTGATCGTTGCTCGTTATTGCAACAATCTGCTTATCAAGATTATCTTCATTCATTTCAAAAACTGGCATATCAAGATTATCTTCAAGAAATGGATTATATTTAGGCTCAGGCATCGAAACTTGATCACACAAACTGTTGCTCAGATCATTTTCTGATTCTTGATTTGCTGTTTCTACTAAAACAATCTCCCAACAATTACTTTGTTCTTGTTCTTTAGCGTCTTCTGGAGGCCAGTCCTCCAGGGATACAAGATCTAAATTGCTATTAGCTCCACTTAATGTTCCTTGTTCGGTTGCCGTTTCAGATCCTAGTTGCTCGATATAACAATCCATAGAAGTAGAACGGCTAGTTCCAACATCTGTCGAACTCATAAGATCCTCCAAGGAGGTGGAGTGGGAGCTGCGAATTTCAGATCCTCCCTCGGAAAATCTGTCGCCATGATGAGTAGGGAACGAAGCTTGATCTTTTAAGAACTCTTTCAACGCTGGACATTATTTATTTATATACTCAATTACTCGTATAGATATTGTGACAAAAATATATGAATACTAGTTGAATGACGTTACAGGTAAACAAAATTAATTGATACAATGATTATATACTATATATAATTATATTATTATATATAATAACTATATATATAATTACAATATTGATTTACATACTCATATGAGTATTGTACTAAAAATAGACGAATACTAATTAAGTGATATTAATAGTAAATAAAATTAATTGGTAAGATGATTATATTAGAGGTGGCAAATGGGTAGGTTGGGCGGATTTGGATTGGATTATTAACGGACGTATCATTAATGAGTTGGATCATAAATGGATAAAAAAATATGATTTTAATATCTAAATGGATTGGATAAATTTGAGTCAACCAATGAATTTAATGCAAATTATTATAAATTTTTTTTGTGTCCATCGTGAGCAGTGCATTTGATTTGTTATAATTATGAGTACTTATGTACCAAGTTGCTCTGTGGAATCTAAAGAAAGGGGTACATGTGAATTTTACAGTAATCATTTCTCTCTGTCTATGCAGTGGCCAAGCAATTAGGGATTGCAATTCAAGACTTGTCATTTCATGGTACTTTGTCAACACAATTTTTGGGCTCATCAAACTTAATTATTGACAGCCTATATGTAACATCTTTATCCCTTTTAATACTGTACTGGTGTACCAAAGGCCGAAATTTTTTTTTTTTAACTTATTAACATAGGCTTAGATATAATAACAACAATTCACCAATGATCAATATTTTTCGATGGTCAAATAAAATATTTTTTAATTTTGGATATTATTCATAGCCCGATAACCCTATTTACTGTCAAAATTTATTGTTCACGGCTAAATCGGTATTGAGGCCATTACACTATATGTTGATCTAAGCCAAAATAACGTTAATTTCTTTAATTTTTTATGATGACCTTCAAGCTAATTTAGTGCCTAACTTTATCTGGTCATAGTCTCTGATTTAGGTTCAAATGCTACAGTAGTGAAGGCTTTGTGACCATTTCTCCCCTGTATATCTTGAAGTAATGGGAAATATTGGTATTTATGTATATAATAAATGAATATTGGAATCTATGATAGCATGATTAATAAAGTATTTGAAGCATTATGGGAACCTTGCATACATAATTATGACATGGCAATAATATGGCTATTTTATGATTATACATGTGCAAATTGACTAGTTGAGTGCAAGCATGATATATGAAAAGAAAATTAAATAGAGTATTGCTTGCAATTAGAGTTCAATTGTGGATAGATAGGCACCTATAGGGATGTTGCAGCTGCCACCGTTGTCCTTTTTAGGTCTAAAGTACAGTTGATCCTATTGGATCATGCACAGCCCCATTTGGGTTGTTAGTTGACCCCATTTGGGTCTATAGGTTTGATATCTTCGGATATCCACCGTTTTGGTACCCTCGAGTATCCACCTTTCGAACTTAGGCAGGCTAAACTATAAGTACAGTACAGACGTTAAAGTGTAAAGTACAAAGCAAGCATTATATAAGAGTTAAGGATATTGCTTGATTACATGTCTGACATGATTTTCTTGTATTGTTTCATAAGTTTAAATAAATAGAGGTTACCAAGTAACACATGATATGTATGCTATATATAGTTGGTTCCAAGTGTTCAAAATTGCCTAAATGAGTTAAATGCATGAAGAATTCTCAGTCAGTATACAATACAAGCATGCTAAGTTAACTGTTAAGCTTTTCAAATGCTTTATTATTTACTACATGAGGTTGTTAGATTTGTCAAGATTTTCTAATCCATTGATTACATGTTAAGTAAATGTTTATATATAAAATGTGCTAAGTTTAATTTCTAACGAAGCAATGGTAATATCAAAATTCTTTAAAAGTTGAAAAATATACAAGGTAAAGATATAATAGTTTAATAAAAATAGTAAGTTTTCAAACAAATGAGAATTCATCTTATACATGGAATGTATTATACATATGTATAAGGAATATAATTTATCTGAATACAGTACCATGCATCTAAGATAGTTAAGTATATCAAATTGATCACTAAAATCAAAATGTGGGAACTCATAAAGTATAGATGATGTATATATAAATATTTGTAAATAAGTGATAGAAATATGGCATAGTTATTAACATGTTTGGCAATTGACAATAATACATTAATACTATAGTAATTAATGTTTGACAACTAATAATTCAAAGTAATTGGTCAAGAGTAACATATAGAAATCCAGAAAGTAAGCTGGATAGATAGGATTCAAAGTAATGAATGAATAATGATAAAGGTAATAAATTGATAAGCAAAGGAAATATCAATAGGTATTGTTATTGGTTATAAGTATAACAAAAGAGCATGCAAGGTGGGAGATTATTGTGAATATTGTTTATAATGATTGGTTTATTTGCTTTAAGATGTGTATATATGGGTTTTCTTCTTGGCGACCTTTAAAAGGGGTCGTCCACATGTTTTTGTTCCCCACTAAGTTTTATAGCTTAGCACGGGTGTTTCATCCGTATAGGTTGCAAGTAAGAATTTTTCCCTGCGATGATATCTACAGCGGGATGGCCAACACAAGAGAGAGATTGAAAGTATAGTCTATTGTTGAATGTATTTTTATAACAAGATTCTTATTTATTTTGACAAGGATGTGATGTACAGTTGATTAATAGATGTAAATATTGTATTGTTTAAAAATACTCTTAAGTATGCAGTAAAGTGTTAATAGTATAGTTTATATGTCGAATTTATGTTTGAAAAAAAATATATTTCGAGCATTAAACTTGGAAAGCATACTTAATGATATTGGATATAGTGTTTACAACTATGTAGTAGATAAGGGTGTTACAATTATAATTTATGTTGCTATATTTACCAACCAAAATCCATTTTTGTTGCTATATTTAGCAACCGAAATCAATTTCTGTTGCTATTTCTAGTAACCGAATTAAAGTTTCTGTTGCTAAATTCAGCCAGTATCATAAAAAATTGCAATGGAATTATCATCACTATTCCGTCACTAAATTATTGTTGATTTTTCACAAAAAAATTATGCAAAAACCTACAAGTAACATGATTAAAGTTCATCCCTCATTCTCACATGAGACGGAAAAAGGGGAGCAGCAAAAGAAGCAAATGACAAAAAAGTAGTTAAAGGAAACTGGATATCTAAAAGGCAAACATATTAAGTAGTTCCTGTTAGATTTAAAAATAAATGTTCATGAAATTAGAAACTATGCAACAAGATGTCTTCCCAATGGTACCTTCAATGCATTCCACATATTTCTTTTGATGATGTTCTACATTATCAACTGCAATTTCTATGTTTTTGGAACTAACTTGCATTGATTAGCAAGTTATCTAGAACAATTTATTCTTGGTGCATCTATATGATAATTCTAATAGGAATTCTGAGGTTGATAGAAATTCCATATGCAAATCATTCACCTTCAGCACAGCTTCAAAGAAAATGAGCCAGTACTAATTGCACCCTAAGTTTACCTGCATTCGAGAGCCTAGTAACATCAGCTTCAGCATTTCTTATAAATTCATCCTTGTCTCTCACGTATAGGTTTATTCGATCTTTTAATATCTGTGCAAGCTTTTCCTCTCATTCCTTTTGAACAACCTGTGGTAAACAAGCATAGCACCAATTAAAAATAGAATCTGATTTAGTTGATTAGTAGATCATTCAACTTGAATGTCGTAGGAAAAACAAAAACCCATGATATATCATCCTTTGCTTAGCTAATTAAATTTCCATAAGCAACATGTACCCTACAAAAGAAAACAAAGTTGTTTTCTATATAATGAAATATAGTTTAATGGAAATCCCAAGAAAAATATACTTAAAAACTCTTGGGATTTCATGGCTGATGTAGAGATTGAGACATCAAAAAAAAAAACCAAACAGAGTTATACCAAATGGAATATAAACTTTGGAAGAAGAAAATAGAGCATGATAGAAAATGGAATGCAAACTTAGTATCGCAGCTGGAATCAAAAAATATCAAAGACATCATAGCAAACCAATAAAATATTAGCCAAGTTGGTTTGTAATTTGTCAAAAGTATCCTGAATACTGCTACCAAGGTGGGAAACTCATGCACATTATCTAGTTCCATAGGTTGTTTTCATGAGCACTCTATTTTTATCTTGCTTATTCTTTATTGGTTAAGGTGTAAGGTCAAACCATCCATAAAGCAAATTTCTCATGAAAAATTAACAAGAAGCATGGCAGAGCTTGCCCACTGGTGGGTATGGACAAGAAAAAAAAATAATTAAAAAATTATGGTAAAGAAGAAATTAATTGATTGAAAAAAATATAAAACGTGTACTAGAAACTGCCCCAAAAAAATGAACCCCCCCCCCCAACAAGCAAATACCATTAACTTCTTTGGAAGCATTTCGGTGCAATAGATATGGCACTTAAACTTCATACTCAAAATCTCCCAATATATTCTCCACTAGGTTTTCTGTTCATATAAACCGAAAAAAGAAAAAATATTTCCATAATTCAAATGACACAAATAAATAAGGCATGCATAATTAAAACTTTATCAATCCTTTCCAACATTAAACAACAATATAAAGTGAAACTAGAAAATATTAATTTTGGCATGAACAAAAATGAGTAGTTATTATTTGTAAATCCTTCCAATAATTTTCTTCATGCTGTAGCCTGAAGACTTCAGAAATTGTACCATTTTAGATTTAATTTCATCATACCTCAATCTCATAAGAAAGAGGCATCTGATATTCTGCCATTTCCTACAAATGCGGAGTGAATATTAGTTCATTTAATACAAAAGACAAAAAGAATTTACTTGAAAATTAAAAATGACATATAGAAAATTAAACAGAACATGGATATGTTTCTTCTACCATGGGGTAACATACCATTGTTAATGGCATTTTCTGGAGCTGAGTTTGCCATAAATAAGCAGGTGTTATTCCAAGAAAGCAATTGGGAACACCACCTACTCCAGGTTCTGCTGAATCATCTGTACCAAAGAGAAAAGGCATTACTTATTGCATCTGCAGTGTTGTTTGCATTTATTTTGAATAATTTATTAGAACTTGAGCTAATTGTGAAAATGTACTTATTGAATTAGAGCTTGAGCTAATAGAATCAGAACCTAATTGAAATTAAGACTAATCCTCTAGAAGAGAATACAAACATACCAGTTTTTCTTGAAGACCAATAGCACTGGATACTTAATATTTTTTTTGTTTTTATTTCTTTTCTCAACTTTCATTATAAGCTATTATCATAAAAAAGAAAAATTAGGATTAAAAGAGGAGAAATGGAAAACTGAGGAGAGTTCTTCAAGCTAAATTATGGGTGTAAACCTTGGATATCTCGGATGCCACCAATTCGCATATCCAGTTCATAGGTTTAATCCTCATCTCAGTTCGCATGTATAAATAGCAGAACTGAAAATATATGATAACCATAAAAATGCATGTATTATTGTAGAAAGGTACTAGACTAGTATTTTCTATTCATAACATAATAATTTAGAGTGCCTCTACAAGATTGAAAATGTAAAAAAGTTCCAACTACCTAGCTCAACAGTAGAAGGTATAGCCCCCTGCCAACCAAGTCCAACCATTCTAAGCAACATTCTTGAGCCTCTATCTATTGTAACCAGACCTTGTATAATAAATGGCCATTTCTCTTTCTAGCTATATGCATCAATGAACAGTCATTAAAACTACTAGGTTTCAGTGAAAGAACATAGAAGTGAGATTAAAGGTTCTTTTCCTAAATGTAGCATGACAGTATAATTCAAATGCCACTTGGCAAACACACGTGTGTGCAAGCATGTACATGCATATGTGTGCACTTGTTTATGTACATATATGTGTATGTGCATGTATATATGTGTGTGTGTGTGTGTGTGTGTGAATGTATATATATAGGTCACAGAATTCCAGGTCATTCAGACAAAGGAAGAGAGGCAAACCAAAATGTAAGAATGTGAAATTTTATACCCATAAGATGAATATTCTTAACACGAGCACAATTGCATCTCTTGAACTGTAAAAAGTGCCAAAATGAGAGAGCATTAGCATAGACCAAAAAATGAAGAGGGAAAATACAGCAGAAAGGCAATTACAATGACATAACTAATCTACAGATAGAAAAAATCAAAGAAGCAAGGTGAACAAATAATATTATAACCTTTTTTATGCACTCTAAAAAGCCTCCCAAGATGCAAATATATTTCTTTTTCAAAGAAAAATGACTAAATTATATTTTCAAGTGGGTTACACTCTAAATGTTTTATGGGATTTAAGGAATAATCACCAATCAATTAAATAACAATATTTTGTTTGGAGAGAAGAGAAGTTAGGAAGACATAAGAAACCATTAAAAATCACCTGCTACATTGACTCATTAGCTCGTAAGACATGCTTGAGAGAGCCTATAACCAACGCCCAGTACCTTTAATACATTACTTCACATGTATGATTCCAAGCCTAAAATTTCCCAACATGTGTTATAGTTCCAATTAAAGGTGGAAACATCAAACCATCTACCTTACCAGTATTTTTTTAATACCCATAAACTGCCCTATGTAGGCCATATATACCTGACACCAAGAACTTGATTTATTTAGGTCACTAAATAGCCACTGAAGATGATCAGAGCTTTCTTTATTTTTCCCCACTAAGAGGAGACCGCTGCTCTCTTTGTTAAGGCACTACACCGGGAAAGAAATAACTATTTGAGAGAGATAATAAGAGAACAGCAAAATAATAATCTAAAGTTGAAAATATAAAATAAAACAAGGGATAATTCAATATAGTACTTCTTATTTTTTTGGTAACAACTATCCCAAACATGAATGAAGACCTCTAAATGAGCAAAACACAAAAGGGATACTTTGCAGGAACGAAAACCTTTCCCACATGCCATCAAATTCATTTCCAGGAAGGATCCATTCATTAAAGCTAGTAAGTGTACTGTCGCCACTCAATTCCTCACATGGTCCTTCTTCACTAAGCTGATAGAAATATTTAAAGTTTAAAAAATTCAATATTAAACTCCTCTTTTCAAGAATTCTGATTACAGTAAGCCATTAACAGCTAAGATTTTGGCAATGAAACCAACGAATATGCTAAAATCCAACAAAATTAGACAAACTAATCACCAGTACTGCACACCAAAATATAAAATTTACCTCATCTGCCTAAGAACGATAACCAACAAATAGACATTCTCACATTGAATTAATGAAACCTATACATAAATGTGGAGTACCTTTGAACGGAACAGCAGACATCTTTAATGCGAACAGTGCTGGAGGATTTTAAGTAAACTTCAACTGAAAAAATTAAGCAAATAATGAATAAAAACCCCCTAATGAACTAATAAAACAAGCATCAAATTAGAAGCTAGAAAGTGAAATAGAAAGCTAGATCTCTTAAAAACAAGAGTGAAAATGCTGATTGAATAAATACCTGGAGGCAAAGCGGCACCGTTCTAATCGAGAATCGCATCTTTATCCTCTTCACCAGTGGTGATGTTGACAATCGGAGCAATGTGAGCTCCGGTGTCCTTGTCCTTGGCAGCAAGTGCTCCCTTGTCCTCACGGCGATCGTGATCAGGCTCAATGCTTGCCATAGCTTTTTTCTATAAGAGAGTTGATTTTTGAGAGAGACTAGCATGCTTTTGTGGCCGAGCTAGATTAAAAAAGAGGAAAAAGTGAGTATTTATACCTAGGGTAAATTAGAAAATACCAATGGAATAAATATTCGGTTGCAATTTTAGCAACAGAACCAAATTTCATTGCTATTTTTGGAGCCAAAATTTTTCCATCTTTTTGGAATCAAAAATACCAACGGAAAGCAAATTTCGTTGCTAAAATTGCAACCGAATTATTTTTTGTTGCAAATTTAGCAACGAAAATCTAATTCCGTTGCTATTTTTAGACACAAATTTTTTCTCCTTTGGGATTAAAAATAGCAACGGAATGTAAAATTCGTTGCTAAATTTGCCATCGAATTATTTTTGGTTGCAAATTTAGCAACGAAAATCTAATTTCGTTGCTATTTTTAGACACAAATATTTTCTCCCCTGGGAGCAAAAATACCAATAGAATGCAAACTCCATTGCTAAAATTGCAACCAAATAGATTTTTCGTTGCAATTTTAGCAATGGAAAAATAATTTTGTTGCAATTTTTTGGACCCAAATTTTTTTCACTTCCTTGGAACCAAAAATGCCAACAGAATTTATTTTATGTTGCTAAAATTGCAACTGAATCTAATTTCGTTGCTAAATTAGTAATGAATATTATATTCTGTTGCTAATTTAGCAATGAAAGTCATATTCAGTTGCTATTTTTCATTCCAAAATTTTTCCACCATCTTTTGACGCCTATTTTAGCAACGGTATATGGATTCCGTTGCTAATTTCCATTGCTAAATTTTGGCGCTAAAAATTCCCTCCACTATTAGTGACGGAAGACTACCAAATATTTTTTCGTTGCTAAATTTGCAAATTTAACTAAATTTAGCTATGGAAAATATTTTCCGTTGCTATTTTTTCGTTGCTATTTTCATATTTTCTTATAGTGAATTTCTTCTCTAAACTTTTAGATCTAGGTACTAGCTTTAATCTGGAACTTGAATCACTCTATTTCAAGTTCTAGAACTCGAGTAAAACTCAAATTAATCCTGACAAGTCCTTTGAATTTTTATCACCACTTTCTTTAAATTGTTGTATTAGCCATTACTAGACCTTTTCACGTATTCCAACTTATCAATCGTACTCCTTTCATGTTTTATATAGGTGTTACAGAATTTATACTCAATTTCTACCTATTAAACATATATATAAGAAGTTTTATATTCCCATACCTGTTAATGCTCAAGAAGTTCTCTTCACTTCCCTTGACAGCTTCCTTTTCTCTCTTCTTACTTAATTCTTCTTCTATGATCATGGCTTCACTTTCTAATCTCCATTTTATTACACTTAAATCAATTTTATAGAATTTAAAATCAAAATAAAAAAGGAATAGCTGAAACTAAAAAGCTTATCTTATGCTTCCTAACTCCAATCTCTCTCTTTCTCTCACTTAGAATTTATAACTTACTAACTTGAAGGAAAGCTTTTAATGGAAGAGAATGGCAAAATTTTTTTTATGAGAGATTACTAGAATAAAGGCCCTAAATGGCCTACTAAACCTCTCTATCTCTCTTTAATCTTTATCCCTTTATCTTTTTAGAAGCACACAAGTATCCTCCTCTTATTGGTCCACTTGTGACCATTAGGAGGAATTTCTCTTTGCACCCTTAAAAAAATTATTTTTTATGCTTTTCTCATACTTTATAATTAATTCAATTGAGTTCCCACATTAAATTTCTTAATTACACACATACATATTAAATTGCCAAATTAACAAATTGTCCTTGTCTTTCCTTATAATACCTTATATGTCTTATTTCTTATCTCTTTGTTGCTGTGATGCATGCTGAAGCCACAATCATTTTTGGGTTTACTTTCAAAGGCATGTTTTTAGGGTTTAAGACTAAAAGAGGCTCACTATAACTCAAAAATTGGCCACTTTACAATAAAAAAAGGGTTAGGCCCAATTTGTTATTGGTAGTCAACTCTTGGAGGTGTCTACTAATGAGTTCAAAGAGCTAGGTGTCATAGAGTCGCCACTTAACAGGGCATTGGGAAAGAAATCTCAACCTTTTAAAGCCTAAATAGAGATTAGTGTTTGAGACATTACTCTTACTTAGCACCTTAGTTACGTGTTATTTTATAATTGGGTTTTAAATATTAATCCACTTTCCTCTCTCACACGATGCATTGCTAGGAAATTAAGTAAACATGCTAATCAAATAATAAAAATGGTCAATAAGTAAACAAATAAAATAGACTACTTAAATTATTATAGAAGCAAATTGTCCAAAGAGAGTAAGTGAAGTATCATACATAAATTAGTACATTTATTTAGGTTGAGAACATTGGTTCCCTTATACATATTTTATAAAAAAAAAACTCTTTTTATTCATTGTGTAATTTTTATGTTGAAAATTTGGACATGGGTCCATTTTATTAAGGAAAATCCCAAATTAGTTAATAAAAATGATTTTAAGTGACTTTTCCATTTAAACATGCAGAAATATAATTTTATTACTACCTATTACATCCCTAAAATGAATACATCCAAATATGAATAAGAATTAAACTAAACAAATAAAAATAATAAAAAAAAACAAATGCAAAATAAAATAAACAAAGAGAAAAATTAACCAATTGGGGGCATGACTCCCAAAGCATAAAATCAATAGATTAGCATTGTAAAAGAATATACAATAAAAAGCAAATTAAAACAACATACAGAACAATATTGTAAAAAATCAAGCATATATACAAAAGTAAAAAATATATTTACTAAAAGACACAAAAATGAATTAGGCATCAAAGGCTGATAAAATAACATAAAAAAGGATAGAAAACACATTAAAATAAGCATAATTCTGGCCACAGATGCCCCTGGACAGGTGATGGAAGCCCATAACCGAATAAGGGACTGGATGAGAAGAAAACATTGTGATATCTATAGTGCTTTCTTTCCATATGTTGCTCAAGGGACATATGCAAAAAGCTAAAAACAATCACAAAACCTACCAAAATCTTAAATAAACCCTTAGGTACTTGAAAATATGGGTCTAAAGCATGTCAAACTTAAAATACTAGCCTTAAGTCACATTTTATTTGAATAATAACAAAATAAACAATTAAAGCAACATTTTAAGATGAAGACTAAACATGCATTCATGGAAGAAAAACATGTCAAGATATGCTATTCTAACACATATACAGATTCAGATCAACTTGACATTCATTAAATGTGCAAATCTAAATTAAAAACACAATAAAATAGTCTTATAATACCATTAAACATCAAATATGAATATAAGAATGAACTAGAGAGAAAGAAAGAGAGAACCTAAAATATTACCCTCATGAGATATTTTGATTTTGTATCTTTAGAAGTCTGGATCTCTGCTCTAATTCTTGGTTTTTACATTAAAAATAAATAAAAATGATTTTTTGTATTTTTGTTAGATAAAAGATCTAGGTTGAACCCTTAGCCTTAGAGAGAATAATTGATTTCATTCTTTCCAAAAACCTATTCCTTTTTTCCAAAAGAGAGCCCTCCTCACCCTTTTAGGAAACCCCAGTTTTTTTTGTGTTTTATACCTAAGGAGGAGTTAGAATCACACTCTAACTCTAGCTCTCTAAGTATAGAAAGATTTGATCCCTCCAAATTTAGCCTAATCCCAAAATCACTATCTTTTAATTTTTAAAAACTAAAAAATGTGGGAATTCTGGAAATGTATCCATAGACGGGCATCTCTAATGATAGATGGTCATCCCTCATATGAAATTTTTAAATTTAAAAAAATGCCCTTGATCTAACCTGGACAGGAGAAAAATAGTCATAGACGACCGTTTCTCATATGATGGACGACCGTTTATCATGGCTAAGGGCTAAAATTAAGATTTTTTATACTACTTTGCTAAAATCTCCAAAAACGCTTGGAAAATCATAAAATTTTCATGAAAAATGTGAAAAATCCAAGTTAGAGCTTTGAGATCCATGCTCTTTGTCAGAAATATAATGTTTCCTCCTCATCGAGTAATCTTGATCTACATTGTCTTAAGTCACAATGTCTACAACTACCCCCAATTTTGAAAAACTGGTGCACCGGTGCCAAAGTGAGCCAAAATTTAGAGTAAAAGGAAAAGATATGTACCTGAGGTAGTGAATCTTTTGGTGATTTGATGTAATTAAAGACACGTGCCATCTGAGGTAGTAAATCGTTGGGTGATTTGATGTAATTAAAGACACGTGCCATCTAAGGTAGTGAATATCTAGTTAGGTAGTTACCGTCAGTTTATCGATGTGTTAACCCATGGTTGGGTAGTTACCATCAATTTATTAATGTGTTAACCCTGAACTGACTGACTGATTAGCACCAGCTTGTTGACATACAGAATCAAGATGAGTTACTTGTATCTAATTAGTGCCAGTTTGCCGGCATGCAGAATCAGGTAAGCTTATTGATTGGTTGATGCCATTTGTGAGAAGAATGGGTTTTCATCTATAAGAAGATCTTGGGTTATCATTTATTAAAAAATGGGTTTTCATCTGTAGGAAGATCTTAGATTACCATTTGTCAAAAAATGGATTTTCATCTATGGGAAAATTTTGGATTACCATTTGTGGGAAAATGGGTTTTCATCGGTAAAAAGATTTTGGATTGCCATTTGTGGGAAAATGGGTCTTTATCTGTAGGAAGATTTTGGAATACCATTTGTGGAAAAATGGATTTTCATCTATCGAAAGATTTTAGATTACCATTTGTGGGAAATTGGGTTTTCATCTATAAGAAGATTTTAGATTACCATTTGTGGTAAAATGGGTTTTCATTTATAAGAAGATTTTGAAAATGCTCTTGTCTTCGATATAGGATTTTTCTCATGTAGACTTGAATGTAAAAGGGAGTAATCCTACGCTTCAACAGGAAAGTCGTGTCAAGTTCACTGTGAGTGTACTTAATAGCTTGCTTCTCATAAACTCAAGTTGAATGGGTGTACTTTATATCTTGCTTTCCATCAACCTATGTCAAACAAGTGTACTTTATAGCTTGCTTTCCATCAACTTTAGTAAAGTAGTGTCTGATACATCGTTTAGTGGTATGCTTCTCTTTTTTCCTATGTAGCAACATGTGTACACCAAGCACTGTATGTGCATGTGAGTGAGTTGCATGTATAAAGTTATATGTATGGAATATGTGTAGTTACATGCAAAGAGGATTGCATGTATGTAGAGATTTTATGTGATGTAAGTGTATGAAAACCTCGTATACATGTGGCATGCATGTAAGGAATGATGCACGTGAATGCATGTAAAAATGCATAGACTGTTTTTTAGGCAATTTAAGGGTGTTCACTAAGAGCACGATTGTAGGTGCTCCTTTAGAGGTTTTCTGCTTTGTGCAATTACTATACTATCTGATGTCTATAGAAGGGTTTGGAAAAGTGTTGGCTTGGCTTTTGCTCTACGGCTTGGGACTTCTTGATCGATCATGTGGCACCATTTTGTGTTTGCCATTTCATATGGGAGAGTCATGGCCCTGCTTAAAGGATTTAAGTAATTTTTCCCTCCGGGACTCTGAATTACCTATCTGAAGGGAGGTTATTTTGGTCCTTCTTACTGCTAACAACCCCAATTGTTTAAAGGTAGTGCAACCCTTATGGTTTTTCACACTAGCTTTTCTTAGCGAAAGATGCATCCCTTTTAGGGATTTTCATATAACCCTATGCCTAATTTTTGCCTAAAATGGACCCAACCCATTCCAGTACCTTTTTATTCTTTTCTTTTTTCCTTTTCTTGTAGATGGACTGCCAGTTTCTAGGTTTTCACCCTGTCCTTTGGCCTAATTTTTACTTAGAGAGCCAATTATGGTTTTTATCTCTAACGGTCTTCCTTTTTTTTCTTTTTTATTTTTTGTTTTTGTTTCTTTTTATTTTTTTGGTATGTGTCCTTGTATTTTCTCTAGATAGTTAATCACATGATTATGCTTATGTATTCATTCTTATCTATATGTTTCCCATGGCAATAATAATAGGCATAGCCAGGCATGTAATGCAAAAACACAGGTTTTATTTAATCTTAAGGAGAACACCTTATGTGCATCCGACTTCTGTTATCAATCGGTCCTTTTGGGTTTTTTTGATTGAAAATTTTCTCTTAACCCCTAATTTTTGCTTAAGGTGCCTTTTTTCAATTTTTACCTTAGTAAGGTGCCTAATTTTAGCAAAGCTGCCTTTTTAGTTTTTGACTTGTAGGGCTTTTCTCTCTTTTTTTTGTTTTTATTTTTTTTTGGCTTAGGAACCCTTTTCAATGTGTTGGAACAATGTCTTATCTCCACAAGGTATATAGACTTACACTATGTCATCCATGGACTCGTAAACGCGGCAATAAGGACCCTAATCCTATGGCCATCAGGTGCTACATGTTGAATCACATTTGTAATGTTCTGGCATTTATGGCAAATGTGCATTTGTGAGGAGTCACTAAGAGTGAAAAGATGTTCATGTAGATTTGCAGATGCGCTATGAGCTATGAGGCAGTCATGTTTAATCTCTCCAAACTTAGTGCTATCAAACCACTTGCGGTTTGCAACTATCTATCTTGTGAGTGGATATACTAGCACAGTATTGTGAAATTTCACTTTATCTTCAGCCATATGGGATAATCGTCGGTAGAATGTTGGACCCATAAGAGAAAGAACCATTTCACTAGTACGCCCATTGTAAACCCTCTCAGCTCCTACGAAGATGCTCTGTAACTGCTTCAACTAACAGAGTGGAAAAAGCAGTGATACATTTTGTCGAGCCACCGTAAATAACTCTCTTTGACTTGAAGGAAAAACATGTGGCTTTATAACAATCTTAGGAACTATTCCCTGTATTGTGGAAGGGTAGTCCTCTTGGATTTGCAAAAAAAATGAAACATCTCTCACCCATGCATGGTAAGGAACTTGTCTTTGGTACTCGAGAGGTGATTCTAGCATAATCCATTCCCTCATCATTGGAAGTTAAAGCAGCCTTTTGGACCCTACCCCTTTTAGTGTGCATCAGTCTTTAGTGTCTATATTTTCAGTACCGCTCTAAGTCCAAACAAAGATTTCCTTTTTCTTTCTTTTCATTTTCTTTTCTTTATTTTTCTCTTTTTTTATTTTTTCTTTTTCTTTTCTCTCGAATCTCACCTCATGAGTCATTATGGATGCATTCACGATGTCTTTTCCTCAAGACTAAATGAAATAAGTTTATTAAATTAATGTCTCAAAAATGCATTATGATTATTGCCATGTATGATTCAAATAAAAAGACATTGCAAGCATAAAGAATGCTCAAGTAATTAAATTATCTAAAGAAAAGTTCGTTGTTCAAAGACAATTATTAAAACATAAAGAAAACATCTGGATCTGTAATGACCCATTGTTACTTAAGCAACATTGTGTTCTCTCTACCTCTCTTTCGGGTTTGAGAACTACTTGCTATCGATGAGGTCTTAGATTTTATACCTAAGAATTCAAAAATCATCTATCAAATGGCCATTGTGTAGGTAGAAAGCATAGAACTTATCTCATTTATGACATAGCTTGCTATGATCTTTAGCCGACTTGTATGGTAGGGGTTGTAGTTTCCCTTCTCTAACTAATCACTTAAAGACCTCAGAGAAAGGCTTACCTAAGTTAGAATACTATCTCTAAGCTCCTATAACTACTGACATTTTTTTTGTTCCTTAGGTTTCATAGCCATTGGTAATATAATCCCTATGGTTCTGATTGCTTATTTTCCTTGCTAGGTACCCTCCCTCAGCTTCGATGGCAATGTCTTTAAGAGATTCCCAATCTTTGAGCCTTTTCATTTTTAGACAATCTCTTAGGTATGGGCTATCATTCCTAATGAACAACCTTATTTGACCGACCGTGTTGGGGTTTTTCCTCATCTCCATAACCCTATCCCTCCATCGAGTCAGGTATTCATAGAAAGACTCACCATGTTTCTACTGAAGTAACTCTAGATCCTTTAACGTAACCTCCATGTAGGTGTTGCAATTATATAGTTTTAAGAATTCTTTAGTTAGGAGGTCCTAATCCTCTTTGGTTCGGTGGTCTAACCCATGGTACCAATCAATGGCTACCCCCACTAAGCTAAGGTAGAAGTACTCAACCTTTTGCTTCCTTGTCAATATAGTTCCTTTCATCACAAGAATGTATTGCTTTATATGTACCAAAGGGTCCGATGTGCCATCGAATTTAGGTAGTTCAGGCATCTTAAATTTCTGGGGTAGTAGTTCTTCCCCATCTAAGTCTCAGTCTTTTAAGTGAATCCCCTTACCAATTGATAATAGGATGGCCATCGCCTCAATTTTCTCCTCCAAATTCTTAAAGGCAGCATCTTCAACCCTAAGATTGTTGCCCTTTTTTATCCTTATGGGCTCATCCTACTCCTTATCCTCTATAAAACTATCTTTGGGAGTAGGTAGATTGTTCCTTCTTTATTTGTCTCTTGTTAAGGAGGTACCCCCAGAATTGTTAAACTTTATTTGGTTCAATAGAGGCCTAAAGGGTGGAGCAAGCAATCCCCCTATCATAGCTAGCATCCTTTCCTCAAACTCTTTGAACCTTATGTCCAACATCCTATCCAAATCATCAACTGATTGTGGCACAGCGGGAGGTATCAAGGTGGAAGCTAGCCTTCTTCTCATGGTCACCATTCTCCTTTCTAACTCCTCTACTCTCCTTTCTGACTCTTGTTACGTTTGTTGTGTTTCCTCGACCATCGCTATTTTTGATATAGTTTCTGGACTACCCTTAAAAGGTTTACCCAAACCACCTGGATGAATCGTCTATGATGGCTAAAAAAATAAAAGGTTAGAATGATGCATGATAATTAGGCATGTAAATTATATACATAATGCATAAGTGTGAATATGTTATACATATGATGTTCAAGGATGATGCACATGGATGACATATATACGATGCATGACTTCATCGTTAGAATGAGGCATGATAATGCATAGTATACAAGTGATGCATGATCAAGGCATGCATATGATGCATGGGTGTGATGTATAAGTATAAATGGGATGTATAATGTATAAGCGAGAGGTATACATATGATGTATGGTATAAGCATACATGTAGTGTGTGATATACATATGATACATGACACATGTTTAGGATCATATGATGTATGAGTCAAATGTTGCAATGATGCATGCATATGTATGATATACATACAATACACAAAGTACAAATATGGCATACACGTGGTGCGTGGTGCGTGTTAGATATGCATATGGAGTATGGTATACATATGATGCATGATATATGATTTATGAGTCAATTGTTACAATGATGTATGAGTCAATTGCTATTAAGATGATGATGCATGCACATGGTATATACATGATGCATGATGGATAATACATAAGTATAGTAGGTATCTTATGATGTATGATATGGGTGTACATATGGTGCGTGACATATGTATGGCATATGGGAATGGTATGATAATGTATATAACTAATATGACATGTGGTTCAATTAATGCATGATGATGCATGAACGATACATGTGTAATGCATAATGCATAAGTGTGTTAAGTGTCAATCACAACCATATACAAGCTAGAAATAGCCTTCCAACCTTATTGCTCCCACATAAGAGGTAGTACAGTCTCTTTCCTAGGTAGGCTTAGCCTATGGGTCAATTAGGGACCCGATGGATGTGTATGGTGCATGGCAAAAAGCCAGCAGCATAACCTTTCTTAATTAAAAGCACAAGTATATGGATTTTAGCCATTATTTATTTAAATGTTTCAACTAAATTGGATTGGGCCCACCAAGGGCATGGCAGTCTTTAATGAGTACCATCTAATTTATTTGAATTTGTTCAATATATAAGGGCCCACATAGCAAGTAAGATTATTAAGGTCATATAACCTAGGGGAAGTAGTTATTGTTATTACACGGGCTTGTAGTTGGGTGGTGACACTTTAAGGCTACCTAAGCATGGTCCCTGCCAATAGGTCTAGCTCATCACAAGCATAACGACTGATGAATTACCATTTCATATATCAATTGGTACTAGACATGGACTGGTAGTTTTCCTTGACACCTCCCTACATTGAGTGAACATAGGGCGCATTTCAAGGTAGCATTGAGGCTAAAAAGCGACCCCTAACTTAATTTTAAAGCTCTAGTATGAATGCACCATTGAAGGGAGATAAGATTAATAAGAAAACCCTAATTATAAATAACTTAACAGAGATGCATTTAAGAGTAAGGTCTCTTAGTCCCCAGTGGAGTCGCCACTGTGACATGCACCAGAGCCATGCTTGTTTTTGTGTTTGCTCTCAAAGGCCTATTTTTAAGGTCCAAGACTGAAAGAGGCTCATTATAACTTAAAAATTGGCCAATACACAATAGAAAAGGGTTTGGACCCAATTTATTATTGGTAGTCAACTATTGGAGGCATATACTAATGGGCTCAAAGAGGTAGGTGTCATGGAGTCACCACCCAATAGGATGTTGGGAAAGGAATCTCGACCTTTTGATGCCCAAATAAAGATTGGTGTTCACTCTTACTTGGCGCCTTGGTTACATGTTTTATAATTGGGTTTTAAACATTAATCCACTCTCCTCTCTCATGCAATACATTACAAGGAAACTAAGTAAACAAGCCTATCAAATAATAAAAATGATAAATAAGTAAATAAATAAAATCAACTACTTAATTATCACAGACGCAAACCATCCAAAGAGAATAAGTATCATACATAAATCAGGATATTTATTTAGGTTAGGACATTGGTTCTCTCATGCATCTTTTACAAAAAAAAAAAAACTTTTTTTATTCGTTATGTGATTTTTAGGTTGAGAATTTGGACATTGGTCCATTTTATTAAGAAAAATCCCAAATTAATTGATAAAAATGATTTTAAGTGAATTTTCCATTTAAAAATGCATAAAGATAATTTTATTACTACCTATTACATCCCAAAAATGAATACATCCAAAGATGAATAAAAATCAAACTAAATAAAGCAAAATAATACAACAAAATAATAAAACAAAACAAATGCAAAACAAAAAAAATGCAAATTAAAACAAATGAAGAGCAAAATGAATCAATTGGGGGCATGACTCTTTAAGTTTGATTATCCTACGAGGATGCTCTAAATGCATATCGAATCAATTACTACACAAAACCAAAAAAATCGATGAATTAGCATTGTAAAAGAATATACGATAAAAAGCAAATTAAAATAACATACATAACAATATTGTAGAAAATCAAGTATACATATAAAAGTTAAAAAAAATTATTTATAGAAAGACATAAAAATGAATTAGGCATCAAAGGTCAATAAAAAACATTAAAAGGACAGAAAACACATTAAAATAAGCATAATTCTGGCCATGGACACACCTGGACAGGTGACAGATGCCCATAACCAAATGAGGGACCAGATAAGAAGAAAACGTTATGATGTCCCATCTGACACATTGATAGATGGTCATCTATGGTGTTTTTTTTCCCTTTTGTTGCTTAAGGGACAGACACAGAAAGTTAAAAACAACCACAAAACCTACCAAAATCTTAAATAAACCCCTAGGTACTTGAAAATATGGATCGAAAGCATGGCAATCTTAAAATGCTAGCATTAAGTCACATTTTATTTGAATAATAACAAAATAAACAATTAAGGCAACATTTTAAGACAAAGAATGAAACATGCATTCATGGAAGAAAAACATGTCAAGATATGTTATTCTAACACACATGTAGATTCAAATCAATATGGCATTCAATTAAATGTACAAATATAAATAAACAACACAACAAAATAGGCTTATAATACTATTAAATAACAAATATGAATATAAGAATGAACTAGAGCAAAAGGAAGGGAGAACCTAGAATATTACCCTCGGGAGATATTTTGATTTTATATCTTTGGAAGTCTGGATCTCTGCTTCGATTTTTGGTTTTTGAATTCAAGAAAACAAAAATGATTTCCTGTATTTTTCTTGGATAAAAGATTTGTGTTAAACCCTTAGCCTTAGAGAGAAATGAAATGATTTCATCCTTTCCAAAAACCTATTCCTTTTTTCCAAAAGAGAGCTCTCTTCCCCCTTTTAGAAAACCCTAATTTTTTTGTATTTTATACCTAGGGAGGAGTTAGAATCACACTCTAACTCTAGCTCTCCAAGTATAGAAGGATTTGATCACTCTAAATCTAGCCTAATCCCAAAATCACTATCTTTCCATTTTTAAAAATTAAAAAAAAATGTGGGAATTTCAAAAATGTATCCACAGACGAGCGTCTTTAATGACATATGGCCATCCCTCACACAATACTTTTAAATTTACAAAATATCCATAATCTGACCTGAACAGGAAGGAAGTAGTCACAGATAACCATCCCTTACTTGATAGACAATCGTTTTTCATGGCTAAGGCCCAAAATCAAGGTTTTTTATGCTCTTTTGCTAAAACCTCTAAAAACACTGAGAAAATACTAACATTTTCATGAAAATGTGAAAAAACCAAGTTGGTGCTTTGAGATCTATCCTCTTTTCCAGAAATATATTATATTCTCATCATTAGGTAATCATAATCTAGGCTGCCTCAGGGTCACAATGTCTACAATTGCTCCAAACGTGCATTAACATGCATTTCTTCCTAGGGTATAAGTTAAAGCCTTACATAGGGTATTAAATATCCATCAAATTCTTTAGCTTTTTTATTTAACTTTTTTTAATTTATAGCCATTCTCCATTTGTATTTTTTCATGCTCAATTGATTTTTATATAGTTAGTTATCATCAATGGCAGAGCCAGGACCTCAGGATCAGCGGGTGCACTCATTAGAATTTTAATATAAAAAATTAAAATTTAAAACACCTAAACTATACCATTACAATATATTTCATTTAAAATTAAAAAAGGATAATGTTTAACATCAAATAAAAAAATAATTTTCACAATTATTCTCGACGCAATTGCATATTTTGAAAAAAAAAAGTGTGCATGAAAGTGAAAATAAAAAATGAAAAGTGTGTTTGGTTCTTTGCTATAAATTTAAGTTATTAATTAAATAAGTTGGTTTTACTAAAAAAAATTAAATAAGTTGGCATGCATTTTTCTATTTTTTAAAAAAATTAATGCAATTTTATTTTTAAGCAAAAGATATAGTATTTGAAATTTATCATTTATATTTGCTATTTAAATGGATTTGAATTATTATATTTTAATTTTTATAATTTAATTAAAAAGATTATGTAATTATTATTGGATTAAAATTTGAGCATAAGCACTTAAAATAAATTAAGGGGTTCTTGGTATATATATATATATATTTGAGGGTGTGCATGCACACCCTCAGCTACAAGTGGCTCCGCCTCTAGTTATCATGTGTTTATATCCTAAATAAGCTAAAAATTCATAATTTTCTACTAGATTATATTTTTTAAATGTAGATACTAAACTTTCATTTATATGGCTCTTTAATGCTCTCATGTCTATTAGTGTTTTTAGTATTTTCCATTCTCCTCTTATGTCTAATTTTGTTTCTATATAATATTATCTTACTTTTAAAGATGACCTTAGGTTTATACTTTGTCGAGATTGTGAATAGATTCTTACTTTTTCATTTATTATTATTGGTTCATCGTTAAATTGAGACATAGGTGTTTCACTAGATGATTCTCCTAATGTGATTGATAATTTATCACCTATATGTCTTATTCTTTTTATAATTCCTATATTTTTATTTCTTTGTCTAAGATTCATTGTTAATTCAGTCAACATAGTCATACATGTAGGTGTACATTACATAAAGCTATTAGCTTTAAATCTGCCATAACTTCTACATCCTTTTTCTTAGGAATTAGAACAATAGCATTGTCATTCAACCCCTTAGGCAAGCTGCAATTGCGAATGAGGTTTAGACTGTCCCTACTCACAACCGGTCTTGCAATACTCCAGCAACATTGATAGAAAGCTAGATTCATTCCATCTAACCCTAGGGCTTTGTCAGGATGTATACTAAAAAGCACTTCCTTCACATCTTCATGAGTAAATTCTTGAGACAAATAATCATTTTGTTCATTAGTAATTCTAGTGCAAATACAAGTAGAAATTCTATATGTAGAATAATCACTTGATGAAAAAATGGACCAACCAATTCTAGAGTTTTCCTATTCGATCCTTAAGCTGAGTAAATCTATTTTTCCTCTTCTTCTTTACAACAATCGCATGAAAATATTTAGTGTTTGAATCACCCTTTTTCAGCTAAGCAAGCTTTACACATTGCTTCCAAAAAGATCTCTTATTGAAGAAGAGTGTCATGGTACTGCCGTTAAAGCTCCAACAAAGTAGTATGATTAAAATGATTCTCCTAGCATTGATAAATTCCATCTTGCATTTCAACTTAGCTATTTAATTTGGAAAATTCCCTGTTATTGATTTGCCCTATTCTGCCAAAAACCTCATACAATGGTTAATCTTCTCTTCAATATGATCTTGCAAGTACCTCTGCCAAATATCAAAAGTCAATTGTAAAAAATTATCTTTATAAAACCAAGCATTTTCAAAGTTAAATATCTTAGTCACATTTATCACAAACTGAACTTTAGTATCCAGAAAAAAGGGAGAGTGGTCTGAGGAGCTAGCAAGCAGATTTGTGACTTTGAATAAAGGAAATTAAGAAATCTAGCTACTACTAGCTAATGCCTTGTCTAATCATTCCTCCACCAAAAAATCACCAGACCCCCTCGCCCATGTAAAGGGATAGCCATCCATACCCAGATCTGTTAAACCACTATCTTCTACAGCTTCTCTAAAGCCTTGAATTAATCAGTTGGGTTGTCTCAGCCCTTCTCTTTTCTCTGAATTGACTAAAACATCATTGAAATCACCTATAATGCATTAAGGAAGATGAGAAATAGAAGATGACCGTTGACTAAGAGACCAAGATTCATGTCTTCTATTTTAATTTGGGATCCCATAATAACCAGTAAGTTGCCAGCTAGGTGAATTTTGTAAACAGACTTCAACATTAATATGAGATTTAAAATAGCCAAGAAGCTTTGCGTAATTTTTCTCCTTCCATAAAAAAGCTAGGCCCCTACTATGACCTAAGCAATCTACACCAAAAGCACCATTGAAGCCTAACTTTCTCTTAAAAAAACTTTAATTTATCTCTAATACATAATGTTTTAATTAGAAAAACAAAATTAGGCCTTTTACAAAAAAATAAGGTCTTTTAGGATCTGAACTATCTATAGATTGCCCAGCCCACAATAGTTCTAAATTAGGGAACTCATAATGGTTGGTGGGCTTAGGGACTAAGACCCGCCAAAAATTCATTTTTTGAATCAGGCATAATAGACTAAGAGATAGATTGAAGCCCATCATTTAAACCCAAAATGCCTTCTTTCTTCAAACATATGCATTTTGGCATTGTTATAAGCAAAGTAGTGTGCTGAGTTGGCTCCATACACTTATCAAAAATAATAATTCCTGTTAAAGATTTACACTTGGTAGTGCACGCCAAAATAGCAGCAGAATCCTCCATTAATCCCTTACTATCTGCAATGCCTTTCCCACGATCATCTCTACTTTCCATGTGGCACTCAACCATGTTTTCATCACCATTTTCATAGCCTTATCGGAAAACTGATCGGAGTTTTCATGCCTTGTTGACAAAGATGACTCTCTTAGTCATTTACCCCCAATAAAGCTTTATTGTCCATGAGTAGGAACCCTTATCGATTCATTATATTTTTTCACTATTTTCCCTTATGGTTTCTTAAAGAGTATAAGAAAGAACTTATAAATATGCCCCAGTAAACCACAAATAAAACAAAAGGGCAACAATCTTTCATACTAAAACTTTACCCAAAACTAATTTTCTCATAATCTCTTCAATTTCATCTCTTTCTTAAGAGGGGTTTGGATATCAATTGATATTCTGATGGGTATGTAGTTTCTCCAAGAGCCACTTTCTCATACATAAAGCCCACAGGCAGATGATGAACTTGTACCCATATATTCACATGAAACAGAGGGATGTTATGAGGATGATCTTCTGGCTTCGAATGTTTACGAATAAGTAAATGGTTATCAAAAGTCCAAAGACTACCCACTACAAGAAAATATCAAAATAGGAATGGAATTAGCATTTTATTGCTATTTTTGTTTGAAGTTTAAGGTTTTAGCAACGGAGTTAAAAATTGTTGTCTTCTGTTGCTAAAAAAGGTGGGAACTAGTGGCACCAAAAATTAGCAACGAAAATTTTATACCACTGCTAAAAAGGGTGGCAAGAGATGTTAGTAGTATTTTGAAGCGAAATTTATCAACGAAATTCATTTTTCGTTGCTAAAATAGCAATGAAATTCAATTTTCGTTGCTAAATTAAGCGCCTATAGGTGGCGCAAAAAAAATTAGGCCAAAATTTAGCAACGAAAAATAAATTATGTTGCTAAAATAGCAACGGAGTTAGCATTCTATTGCTAAATTAAGCGACAGAAGTTGGCGGTAGAAATTTAGGCTGAAATTTAGCAACGAAAAATAAATTTCGTAACTAAAAGAGTAACGAAGTTGGAATTCCATTGCTAAATTAAGCGGTAAAAGTTGGCGATAGAAATTTAGGCCAAAATTTAGCAATGAAAAATAAATTTCATTGCTAAAATAGTAATGAAATTCGATTTTCATTGCTTTGTTGCTAAAATAGCAATAGAGTTCAATTTTCGTTACTAAAATAGCAATAAAAATAGAATTTCGTTGTTAAATTAAGCGGCAGTAGTTGTCGGCAGAACTTTGGGCTGAAATTTAGCAATGGAATTTGTTATTCCATTGCTAATTAATCAATTAATTACGAAAATAGCAATAGAAAAAAAATTTCGTTGCTAAAATAGCAATGGTGATTTTTGTTTTCGTTGCTATTTTTGTATTTGCCTTAGGTATAGATAGTTCTTTTCTCCTTTTTGTTGCAACCAAAAATTTTCCTCTATTTTTCATTTTTTCGTGAACCTCGGTCTCTCCCTCGCGCTGGCACGCTCCCTGGGTGTCCGCTTCCTTAAATCTTCTTCAATACCATCGGCCACCGCTATGGAAATTGTCCCCGTAACAACCGTAGCTGTGAAGAAAGATAGCTCAAAAGGCGACGTTTTTGGTAATGGGGATGATGTGGAAATGGGGTTTGATGTGGAAATAGTTCGCGAGAAACTGAGGAAAACGTAAATTTATCAATTTTTTTCTAGTTTTTTCTTCCTTTATCGGTTATTCAATAGAAGAGCTAATGCTTTTTCATCCCCCTCTATTTAAATTCGTTTAATATTTAAAGAAACTAGGAACTTGATGCTGGTCTCTGTATCACCCTGGTCTTCTCGCTCCTCCTCAGGTGCACCTTCGCTCTCTCTATCTCTCTCGCAATTTTACTTGTTCTGGAATCATCGATGCGATTGTGTTTTCCATTCTCGTCGTTCGAATGTTATGGCCTTTAATTTCTTGTTTGAATTCTTTGGTTTATGGATGTTGTCACTGTCATCATTGAGATGTTAGGGTTTTTAATTTTGTATTATTATTTGCTTATTTCTCTTCTGTACACTGTATTTCATCTTTTCATTTTCCCCTTTTTAGTGTTGTTTACAAATGGATGCCCAGAATCTCTGCCAATGCTTGTGTTAAAGGCCAGTGGGGCACTCAGGTAATTTAGTTGTTGTTCATTATAATTTGATGCTAATTGTAGATTTATGCTTATAATTATTGAGGCTGGTTTAATTGCTCCGTGTAATTATAGGTTAAGATACATAAGTTGCTTCTCAATTCAAGGTTTAGAACAAAAAAGAAGGAAGAGGCTGATTTGTTCTTTGTGCCAGCATATGTCAAATGTGTACGAATGATGGGAGGCCTTAACGATAAAGAAATTAACCACACTTACGTCAAGGTGAAATTTGTTATTTCTTTTTTTCAGTTCCTTCTCGTAATTTAGCTACTTTTGTCCTGTATGTAACAATAAACATGGAGGAATTTGCATGTTGAAAAAATGTAGAGCAGTTGCAGAGACTCAATTATCAGAGCTGCTACTACCTTTATTTTAATCTTTATTTAAGAAAAAATTGTGAGTAAAAAGAAAAGCAAAAGAAGAACATTCAGGCTCATATGCAGAGGAAACCTCTGTAACATAGGTGTGTCGGGCAAAAGATCTGGAGTTGCAATCTTTGTCATTTGTTGTTCGTATGTCAATTGGAATACCAGACATTAATAATTGTAAATTTTTGTTGGCAAGTTTTGCTTCATATGTATGATTTGCACAAGTTATCGTGTCACTGATGCATGGTCATCTTCTGTACCATATTGGGTTTTGATAGTTTTTGGTAGTTTTATGGTCATCTTGTGTACCATATTGGGTTTTGATTTCTCTCTCACACACAAACATACCTACACACGATAGAAAATATTTTTCATCTATACATTGTTGTATTGCGAATGCTTGAATTAGATATCTTTTGGTAAATCTTCATTTATTCATTCTTATGAAAATCATTAAGGACCAGTTAAGCCAATAACTGGCTTTGTCTGCTACTGTTAATTTTGTAGTATTTATATTGTTAAAATTTTTTCCTTTGATGCTATTGATATATTAATTTTAATTATTTTTTTTATATTGGATGATCCTTTTAAAGTCAAACTGATTGAATTGGTTTTACCAATCACCTGATCAGTTTATTAAGTGCTCCTGTTGCAAGAAAACTAATATATATGCTCTATATGTAATCATGTATTATTTATCCAAGCTAACTGTTTGACTGAAAGAATACCGCCATGTGGGTTAGTGTAGGGGGGTCGAACTGATAAGAGAGACACAAGTGCATTTAATACATGGAAAGATATCGTCATTCCTGGCAATGTTGATGATGGGATGACCAAGAAGGGAAGTGTTGTTCAGGTTGTGTTTGTGTTTGGAATTTTCATTACTCATGTTACAGTTTTGATGTTTAATTTTACTTGTCAGTACCTTGGTACAGCTAGGATATTTTCTATTTAACAAACATAAGTAGTGGATAAACTTTGAATTCGCAAGTTCTATTCTAGATCAATGGGTCTAACACTTTATCCAGAGAGGATTGTGAGAGAGAAGAGGAGAGGAAAAAGTCGATAAGTATTAATCCAATGGCTGCTAACCCAATGACTTTTTATTGGGAGTTTTTGGACATCTTGTTTTTAGATGCATTAGATGCCATGTAGTTGCCGGTTCCTTGTTCCTATTATAATAAATTAATAAAAAAAATTATATTAAATAGAGGTGGAAATATATATTTGTGAACATTCAATTGATAGTATGTAAAGTAGTAAATATTTTTTGAACAATAGATTAATGCCTTTGATTTTGGTATATCTACTGCAAAGCTTGTATTCATGTTATTGCATTAAGAACCATAATGACATGCTATTTTTGTTTTTTTAGAGGAAGCATGAAGTTTGAGATTGAAATAGATGGTGCAGGAATTCAGTTTTTCAATAAAAATATTTAGATGTCATCCAAGTGGCCCGGATCTATTTTAGTAACCAGGTCAAGGATTAGTTTTAGTTGTTCTTACATACTGGACAGTGATGTCTTATCACATACTGCATGACATTTAAGAGAAGTTGATGTAGATGATTAGCTTTACTGAAATAACCTGGATCTATAAGCGTAGCTTCCCTTTGCTGAATAAGATTAGGATTCTTTACATTACTCATGCATATATTTTATTCTATAATTAGACAATTATGCTAAGATTTTGCTATTATTTCTGTTAAATCAATTACAGGAATTCTTCTCCTTTTTTAATTTGTTTTGAATTTTGTGCAAATACAAGTTAGCATTCATCTTTTGTATAACAATTAATATAACAAGGGCCAGAAATATTTTTCGGCTAGATGTTCCTATTGTGAACTCTGTTTGATGAATTGACCACTTACACATGGTTAAAAGTATTTTTGTTTTTCTTTTGCTAGAAATAATGGAAATGCAAGACTTCATGGGCATGGAACTCCTAATGAGAGTGACAGAAAGAGATTGTGGTGCCCATATCAGTCCAAAACATTCAAGGTGGAGAAAATTTTTGCTGCCAAAATTCCCATGCAAGCCATTACAAATGCTCTCTGTGGACAGGAATCAAAGAACTCTTAAGAAGCTATAAAGGTGCTGGACATTATATTGCGACAGCATGCTGCAAAACAGTAAATGATTTTCTTTTGCAGAGTTTTTGGCTTGGATGGGTTGTTGGTTCATTCTTAGAACAACATATTCACTTAATGTAAGTTTTAAAAATTATGATTTTAGTTGTTTATAGGGCATTTATAAAGCACAAAAGACTCGGTGCATATTACATCATGTAGCTCAATCTCATTTTAAATATCAAATTTGCATGTAAAGTCTTGTTAGTTCATGGCACAAGTACACTCCAAGTGGTTGTATCTAGTTGCTAGTATAGGTAATATTTCCTTCATTTGAGAGTACTAGCGCTCTTGTGCTTGATACGGGAATGTCTACCTATGACATCTTGCAAAAGTCTGATATCAACTTCCTTTCAGAGAGTAGGAATGGGGAACAGACAAATAATAAGTGCAAACTCTTTTGTGGAAAACTAATAAATACACTTGATATATTACTTTCTTGTCTTTCTTTTAGCAACAATATTCATTACTAGCCTTCAGTGGATACCATTATCATACTAGTGGATTAAAGTAGGTTAAATTTTTTGATCCAGTAGAAAAACTTGGTAAGGGGACGTATCATACATGCACGCAAGCCTTTAAGAATCCCTTTTTCTTGCACTTTTGTGTTTGTAGTTGAGATTGAACCAGGCATTTTAAGTTGTGGGTTTTTGTGAAAATGCAGCTGTTAGCTGTCAAGTGAGCACAAATGAATTTTAGGACAATTGAATGGGATGCATAATATAAATTTACATTTTTAGGGCCCATATCCACAGAAATTGATGTTCATTGTTAAGTATTGTTATCCTATAAAGGCATGTATGTCAACAAACTGACCAAGAAGCTGATCCAGTGTGTTTGAACTGTTCGTTTTCTGCATAACCATAATTTCATACTGCATAATTGAGATGACTTGATGGAGTTCTTTTCATGTGATCATTTGCAATTCAACTTATTGGATCTTGTGTTTAGTACACTCTTATGCAAAACTCTAATTTAATGCGTTCATGTCTCGTATAACAGGGATGACATTAAACTATTAAAGGCATCAGAATTTGTGTATATTCAAAACCACCATCAACAGGTGCCAAAAGATGTAAAGAACTGCAGTATGGCGCATGAAGTGCATGAATATGATCCTGATCCACAATAGTCTTAGCATTGTATGGTAGGTGGTATTCTTTTTGGTAGATGTACTTCTAAATTTTGAGTTGTGGTCTGCTGTTATTAGCGGTTTTGTATAGTTTTTGAAAATACCTTTTATATGGTTTTATGTTTTAACATTATAGCTCAGTTTTTATTATAACAAATCCTTCAAAAGAGTTCAAAAGTTGTCTAGTGAATTAACTTTAAGTTCAATTGTAGCTCAGCTTTTATTATAACAAATCCTCAAGCTCAAGGCTTGTAAGGCTCCGTGGTGCTGGTGCAGCAGTATTAGCTTCTGTTATTTTATTTTGGTGTACTATGCACTAACTTCGTGGATGGAACAATTCTAAAAGTTTGAGACTAAAACTTTGGATATGGATAAAAATATGCCTTTATTCCATGTGGCACTATTTCATTAGTTATTTGATGAAAGAATTGGGTAGCTTTTGGATTTATGTAGACGTTTAGGGTAAACACTGTCATTATCTTTGTTATTCTAACATTTCTTTCCAAGAATTATAGCCTGGTATGCATTTTATAATGATAAGAACTGGCAAGTCTATGCTTTTTTTTTTCTCACATCACTTGGGCATAGAGTTCTACACGCTTGTGCAATGATTCATCTAATTTTGTCTGATTTCCAGCCTGCAGTGTATGTAGCAGAAAGCGCAATAAGTTCAAGAACTACAGGTTCTTCTTCTGATGGAGCTGAAAACACAGCAGCAATTGCTGCTAACATTGCTCTAATCTCTGTGGCTGCGGCTTCATCAGTTCTCATCAAAGTTGGAAAGAAGCCAGTTGATGTGCAGACAGCTGAATACTCAGGACCATCACTCAGCTACTATATCGACAAGTTCTAACCTCTAAAAATAGTTGAGGCTGCAGTACCAGTGCCAACCGAATCTGCTCCACCCGTAAATCAACCACCAGAAAACTCAGCACCTAAAGTTCCACAGATACAGGTACAATCTCAAATTCATCCAGAACCATCCACTTTAAATGAGAACATTGTTTTTTAGGCTAATTAAAGTTGGTTTCCAATAGAAACTTGGAGATTTTTTTTCTATGATACCACTGATGTATATTAATGTTATATATTGCATGAATCACAAAAAAATTGAAGGGCAATTGCTCCCTACTAGTATGGTAAAAGGTTTTTTTTTTTTCTTCTCAAGTTCATATCTGCTATTTTTTACCATTATAAGGTTACCCAGTTCTCATTACTGAATTTTGGTACTAATTACTTAGCTCTTATCAAACAAAAATTAAAAGAGAGGAAAACAATACAAGCCTCCATTTGTTGTCTTCCTCTGAACTGTTGGATGCCACTAAACAAAAGTTTACAAGTCTTGATTTTGAATATTTTATTTATGTGGAAGTTATTATAGATGGATGCTTTTAGAGACAGGACTAAGTTAGAGTTATTATATCATTAATTGCACACGTATCTGATTATTTGTGTCCCGATTTTATGTTTGTGGATGTTGAAGTGGCAGAAAATTGAAATATTTTATGAATATTTGTGTGCATCATCATCATGACATGAGACAAATATAGTATTGAATTCTTCTCCTTCTCAGAACCATGTTGTTTGTCAACAGGCTTGACAAACTCTAGTTATGTCATAAGCTTTTCTCTCTTATTTCAAAAAGCAGGGCCATCTCAAGTTTCTGTAGCTATTTTTTAATATCAAGAATTTGAGGCAGATAGCCTTAAAATCAATCCCTCATAGAACTTTGGATCAGGGAAAATTACCTAAGTTTTTTGTCTGCATCTGAATTCTACTATTTGAGTCACTTGTCATTGGATAAACTCCTTATTCCTCAAACTTTCAAATAAACCCCTTAATTAATTTTTTTTATATTGAAAATATGAACTCTAGTTTTTGCTATTTTAAGCCTCTGTTTAATTAAATAAATAAATAAAGCAGTATTCCATCCTTGCACTTAAATTGATGGTTTTTATATTTTACTCAATTAGGCAAGTTTCAGTATTCAAAAAATATTAATTGCATTTTTTTATCCATGTGTATGCACTAAAAATAAATAATTATTAAAGTGAAAGTATATAATTATAAAAATTTATTCAAATAACATTTCAGTAAATTATAATTAATGTTAATTAATTATTTATTTGATTTAAGAATTTAAAAATTGTCAATTGAAGTAAAACAGATGGACTAATATTTTTTAAGCAAGCAATGTTAAATAAAATATTAATTTTTTTAGTGATAAAATGTTGTTAATTAATTTAAGTTACTATAACATATATAGAGTTTTGGGGTTTTGAAATTTAATATATCTTTCTGACTAAATACATAGCAATATGGTCAAATTAATTGGTTTAATTTATTTGTGCTTCCTACAAATTGTTAGATTTTTATGATTCATTCTACTATTCTAATTGTAACAATTAAAAAATTATAATAATTGTTTGTGACTGAATGACAACGGATGGAACCGTCATAAATTTTTTTATCCGTGCTAAAAATAGCAACGGAATTATAATGTTTGTTGCTATTTAGCAATAGAAATTTAAATTTTGCTAAAAATAGCAACTAAAATTACAATTCTATTGCTAAAAATAGCAATGGAATTCTATTTTTTGTTGCTAAAATTAGCAACGGAATAAGTTTTTCATTGCTAAGATTGATCAATTCATTGCCTTGGTTGAATTTAACAACGGAATTATATTTTCGTTGCTAAAAATTAGTAACTACTGGATTAGCAATCAAAATTTTTATTGCTATTTTTTATTAACAACGGAAATTGTCAAATATTCGTTGCTAAATTGTAATTTTCTTGTAGTGACCATCTTCAACCCTTTGCGCATCAATTTCATGAAAAAACTAAAATATAAATAGATTTGGATTTAAATCTTTTATATAATCCCCCATTACTGGCCTCCAAATTAAGGCTAAGGTATTTTTCATAGCCTAAATGTTAAAAGTCTTATCTATAAGGAAACATCTAACCAAACTCCATTGCAGGTCTAGTGATTGTTGATTAAGATCTTCATCTTCAAAAACTACACTTGTGTCATCATCATCCTCTAAAGTAATGTTAGCATATAAGCCATCAATAATCTCGTTGCTACTAGAAGCCATAAAGGCAAAGAAAAAATAAAAACAGATAAAGCCATGAAAAGTCAAAAGATAAAGAAACCCAACTTACTACAGAGCAAGACAAAAGAAAACCAACTTGCTACAGAGCAAGATCAATACAATATATAATTTATTAAATTAAATCTTAATTTAAAAAAAAATTCTTTGATTTTTTATCTAAACTTTAGAATCGAGAACAAAATTAAATAAATCTGAAATACAATGAATTTATGTAAATAGAACAAAAATTGAAATTTAATTTTTTAGAAACTGATCAAATAAAGCTTTTTAAAATTCTAAAATTGTTACAACCAACACGGAGCTAGTGGCTAGTGGGAGCCTTAGCCTTAAATTTTGTGAAATTACATACTTGTTGTTCCTAGAAAATCAAAAAATTTAAGGGATAAGGTGATTTTTTGCCCCTAAACTTTTTAAAAGGGGATAATTTTTCCCTTAATCTTTTTTTTTTAACCATTTAAGCCCTTATACTCTTTTTTTTTATAATTTTTTGCCCTTACTAATAACGAAAAGATGATATGGCAGATTAGCATCAACCAATCATCTTTCGACACCTCATCATCTTATATCCTAGTCAAAAATCTAATGTGAAAAAAAAAAGGGCCATGGACAAGGGTCAAGGAATTACCTTCATGTCTAACATACATAAGGTAAAATTGAATCAATTATTGATGTCTTATAGGTATGATTCATTTATTGCAAGTTAAAATTAATGTGAAACTAATTGTTGTACATAATATTTATAGGGAGTAATTGATGCAATTAAGATGAAGTTACCTGAATCAAGCCATAAATTTTGTGTGAGGCATATTGAAGCTAATTGGTGTTCACAATGGAGAGGTGGAAAGTTTAAGAAATTGTTATGGTAGTCTACTTGGAGCACATATGATGAAGAGTTCAAAGACAATTTGAAGCAGTTAGGCAACTTGAATGAGATGGCAGCTCGGACTCTGATCAAGTATCCTCCTTAAACATGATGCAGAGCTTAATTCACAACAAACTGCAAGAATAATATAGTTGACAACAACTTCACCAAGTCTTTCAATTCTTGGATAAAAGAGACAAGGCAAAAAGCTATCATTGGAATGCTTGAAGAAATAAGAGTTATGTGCATGAATAGACTTGTGGAGTTGGTAAGTGAAGTTAAACACTAGATGCATGATTAGTCTCCAAAGTGCATGTTATTGTTTACTGATTACTTACAAATTGCTTATTGTTGCAAAGTGGAATACAGTGGGGATGATGGTTTTGAGGTAACAAAAGGAAAGGACAGGCATACAGTGAATTTAAATACCAAGAAATGTACATGTAGGGGATGGAATTTGTCCGATATTCTTTGTCCTCGTACAATAATCATTCCAGCACCTCAACTGGGATCCAATAGAAGAAATTTCTGTATGGTATCACAAAAAAACATACAAGTGTGCTTATTTTCACAAGTTAAAGCCTGTAAGGAGTAGGAACTTCTGGAAAATCTCTAAAGCATTACCAATAGAACCACTACCTACCAAAAGGCAAATTGGCAGACCTAAAGTTAATAGAGTTAGAGAGAGGAATGAAAGCACACATAGGAAGAAAACATGGAAAGCATCCAAGAAAAGAAGCATTAACACATATTCTAATTATGGATATGAAAGCTATAATAAAAAAAAATGTAACAAGATAATTCTAGTATCACTTCTTTATATTCGATTGAATATATAGTTGAACATGTAGTTGAGATGTTGTAAAATATATCTTTGTACAAGAAAGTTCAATTCCAATCTAAAATGAAGGGAGTACAACTGACTTTTCTGGACATTTTGAGAATGAGCATGGGACATTTATGGCCATTTGGCAAGAGCTTTCTTTCATGTATGCCATTTGGCCTTGTTTTGGTTAAAGTGCAACAATGCTTAACATTGTGTATGTGAAATTTGGCCATTTGGCCTTTTGTTGAACAACAATTTGGTAGCTTTGACCATTATTGATGACATATACTACGAAATATTGCATGTGAACAGCATTCAATATTTTTATCATCTAATATTAGATCATGCACCTGCATATTTCCAACATTGGCAAAGCATCGGCAAAGTAGCATTAAAATTAATATAAAAAATATACATATATTTTCCACAAAAACAAAATACCATCCATACAAATGTGTAGCAAAATATGGAAAGTTATAACTTTTCATTACAAAAAATACACAATTCCCCTAAACCTAATACCCTTATACCATCTTGGCTATGAGGTAACCTAAGATAACAGAGCTTAAAATACTCACAATTTTGAAGAACCATTGCTTTCTATTTCGCATCTTTCTCATCCTTTAAGCTACCTCAGGAGTGCTTGTCCTCCATAAATCAAATTGGTTCCTTAGAGTAGCTATTTCAATTTCAAGCAAGCCACACTTTTGCTTCAAATCCCTATTCTCATTTTGCAGGGCTTACAATGCAAGTTGGAGCTCCAGAATTCTTTCATCTTCTCTCATAGGCTCCTTTCACTCAAAAAACTTTCACTCACCACCCTGCATCGTGTTGTAGGATTAAAAACAATAAATTGAACAACCCTAAATGTTAAGAATACCCACAGCTTGATTCTTGGAATATTTCTCATACATACAAAAAGTATAAACAAAACACTGTCAAAATTACTTAACCTAATTTAGAAGCCTAAATCATAAATAATGTTAAAATTACTCACCCCCATCCTTAGGCAATTAAAATAAGTTCTCCCTGAATTCAAGACCGATTTTGAAATCAATCTAACTGCCTCTAAGCCACAACAACAAAGCGGTCAGTGAGCATGAACTCGGATGGTCCTCAAAGTCTAAGAGCCGTTGCTTTTTTCTTCAATCGACATTACAGATCGTCAACTTCAGCCCTAAGGATGTAGTTCTGCTTTGAAGTTCGAAGGAGAGAGATGTAAAAATTTCAGTATCATTTGTAAAGATTTTGGTTTCTTTTAATCCATGATAGCTGCCTCCATGTCCTTTTTTTTTACATCAGATTTCTAACTAGGATATAGGATGATGAGGTGTCAAAAGATGATTGGCCGATGCTAACTTCATCTACCATACAATCTTTCCGTCACTAGTGAGGGCAAAAAATTAGTACAAGGTCTTAAATGGCTCAAAAAAAAAAGATTAAGGGCAAAATTACCCCTTTTAAAAAGTTTAGGGGAGAAAAATCATCTTATGCCAAAATGAAAATTGTACCCATTCTTTCATACTCCTAAATGTTTAAACATTCTTTTATTAACTACTTCTAAAAATTAACGTTACACAATTAATTTTATTGGTAATAAAATTGCAAGCTTTTCATTTGATAAATATAAATGTTTAATAAATAAGTAAATAAGACCTGATAATTTTTTATATGTCCCAAAAATCTATTCGAATTTATCCAAAAATAGTGACTCGAACTCAAATCCAAAGAAAATCCGAATGATTCCAACATGAACTTGAAATTCGAAAAATTCGTCTCAAAACACCTAAAATTTTTTAGTTTATGTCATATATATGTGTTAATAAAAGACATATCACTAGAATATCAATCCCTAACCTCTCGAATTTTTCTTTCTTTCATTATTGATCATTTTCCTCATCTACTGTTGACATCGCATCCTAGTTACAGTATCAAAATAAATAATTTTATCAATAACTCGATCGACTCAATTTTTTTTTTAGTATTAAAAATCGAATCGATATAATTTAATTTTTATTTTAAAATTGAACTAAATATATTAAATTATTTTTGTTCTGTTTGATATGGTACAGTATGGTGCAATTTGATTTTCAGTCCGATTGTTTATTTCTAATTGTAATCTGAAATTGATTATTAAAAAAAAATTAAAACCGATAAGAACTGATCGGAGTTATTGTTACATGTATATACAACCGGTTAATCTTACTTTACCCAAAATTATGTCTTTTTTTTTAGTAAAAATTGGCCAAAGATTTAATTTGACCCTCAAACTCTTGGATATATATATATATATATATATATATATATATATATATATATATATATATATATATATATATTCGAATGCAGTCGAAACAAAATTTCTTGAAAGCAGGAAGAAGACAGTTGGTTTTGGAGTAAGAAAATAATAAAAATTGTAGTAAATTAAAATGGTTTATTTGTGTCCTAATAAAAATTTGTAAAGGGTAAGTGGGAGTGTGGGTAAGCACATGGGGTGGACGTGTAAAGCAAAGTGAAGTTGAGGTCCAAACTTGTCTTTCTTTAGGGTATAATGATTTGGCATCCAAAATCTAGTGATTCAATCCAATTAATTTACTGGATACAGTGACACATGTATCACTGTCTACTTTCTTTGCGAGTCCATATTTTATATAAATTTATATACATGCAAAAATTGTCTTTAGATCTGTGATTTTTTATAATTATTTTCTATTGCTTAATTTTATTTTTATTTTTATTTTTTACTTTTTTTAAGTATTTATTTGATACAAGTTTAAGTAATGGCAGTCCTTTTTATTCATTTTCATGGGAAATCATTTTTCATTCTGTAACAATTACTTGCACTTTTTATCTGTTCCATTATTAAAAAAAAAATCAATTTCTTTTATACAAAGATATACAAAATTCTCTATAATTGGCCATTAATCAAGTATTTGGCGATATGTTGTGAGTGGGACATGAATTCAACGACAACATGCGAAAAGCATTTACATCCATATCGTTTTCTGCCAATACAATTGATAATGACTAATTGTCTTTATCCATATGCATCTGTAGTCTAATTAAGTCCATTCAAACCCACTGCAATGTTTGTTAACTGAAAATTAGAAACAATATATTTCAATTAATTCTACAATTAAAGTCCGAACAATTTGTCCAACTACTACACAATAAATACATCAGACGCACAAAAAATTTCACTACAACATTAAAAAAAAAAAACTTTATTTCTTCAAGCATTAGTTCCCCATTTTTTCTCTTCAATATCCTGTGGGAAATTCGCACTTTCCATACTCTGCAAAACAATAACAAATTATTTTACTTATCACATGCAAAGGCTGTAAAATAAATCCATCCATCCATGCATATTCACCTCAAAATTACTGTTCCTATAATTCACATTTTACTCCTCAAATCAGAATGTAGCTTCTTTTGACATTTTCATTCACATTTCTTTTTCATTGTAAAAGTTACGACAGGCCCACCAGTTACTCCGTGCCACGTCAAGCAAAAGATTCTCCACCACATCTCACTGCTCACGGGCATCCCTATGCAGACTAACCCTAAATTCTTTTGAGTGCACCAGTGCATTTTAATCAATCTAGTACTCTATTTTGCTAAGATACGCTTCCCGTGCACAAGCTAAGCCTAGCAAATAATAACAAGCGAAAGGCACAAAGATTCAAGAGCAATGGCTAAAATACGCACTTGGTGCTTGGGTGACGACATAAGCTGCGCCTCCGAAATAACAGGTGCCCATTTCCCGCCCTTTCTTCTGGTAATAACTGTTGAAGGCGAAGGACGCGTGCGCCTCGACAGTGTTAGGATTGTAACACGTGGCTCCTGGCTGGATCGGACGGCAATCAGCTCCTCCTTCTCCGCAAGCATAATCTAGACCCACCTGCAGCCTCTCTTTTCCAGCTTCAGGATTCGCTACGCACCAGGTATTCCCTGTAGTGCTCTTGGATACTCCGCCGCTGACTGGTGACGTCACCGGTTGGCCACCGGAGACCGGAGACCGGCTGTCATGGTAATTCTTAAGCCCCTCCACTGTAAATGGAATGTCATACACTTTTTGCTCGTTAGGGTAAAAGAGGCCGTAATTTCTCTCGGATGTGGGCCCAAACTTTTGGTTCTCGTTGAAAAGAGCAAAGAGATATACAGTGAGATCTGCATGTGGCCTTAAAGGGCTCCCACCGCCGGTAAGAATCCTACGGACCAGATTCCCGTTGTAGGCTGCAGCATTTTGTACGGTAGCGCCTATTTCGTTCTCGTCCCCCTTTGACGGCCATCCAGTCTCCGTTACAACCATCCTTATATCATCATATTTAAGAGCAGACATAGCAGCAAAAACGGCGTCGATTTGAGCATCAAAGAGGCTAAAATACCGTAACCCATTGCCCGGATCTACCACACCCGGATTCTCTCTAAACAAAGCGTAGTCAAGAGAAATGACATCCGAGTTAGACTCGTAAGCAAAAAAGGGGTAAGCATTAACCATGAGGAAAGACCCAGTTTGACGGAGGAATTCCAACATGGGTTTGAAAACGGGTTCAATAAGCTCGGGTCGGAAGGCTCCAGCAGAGGAAGGATAAGAAGACTGAAGAGCACTGAGAGCTATAGGAGATGAGACTTTAATGGCAGAGTCAAGATTAAGCCTTCGAAGAGATTTGTGAATATTTTTCATAGCGACTATGAGGAACTTGGTAGTGTTGTGTGTATCAACAAAAACCTCATTACCAACAGCAATGGCTTCGATTTGGGTAGATGGGTAATAAGGGGCAACATTTCTTTGAACCCAAGAGAAGGCAAAGGACTGGGTTTTAGCTGCAGAATAAAGAAGCTCATTGGGTAAATCGACAGTGACTTTAATGGCAGAACCTGATAAAGCTTTGAGAACAGCTGGGTCGGTGTCGTAGACTTTCACTCTTTCTATGGCTTGAGATTTAAGGAGCTGAACCACTTTCACTGCAGAAGGTAGATTGTTTGCTACTCTTCCATAATTAACTCCGATTGAACCCGCATCTGCAAGAAAACATAACCACATTTGTCCAATTAAAAATAGAAAGATACATTGTTTTTTATTTAGTAGAAAATGGGATACCTGCAAAACTGAAAATGCAAAGAAGTGAGAAAAGGGAAGAAATGAAACAAGCGTCCATGCTCATGCTCTGGGTAGTGTGGAAACAGGGCAATTTGTGGAAGTGGGAGGAGAGTGAGTGTATATAAAAAGCAGAGAGCGAGAGGGGGGAGGCTTCGATGAGATCGAGATCGTAGAGGGTCGGACCCGCAACCAGATGAGAGACAGCCGCTGCACAAACACCACCATCTCTCTGCTTACCACATGGCCCCACTTTCAAATTATGGACCCACTAAAAACTCGACCGTTCTTAAGACACTTTCTTTTGTTTAGGTCAAACGCTGATGGATCATTCCCTATGCAGTTTCCAATGTGGTGTTTACACGTGTCTGTCAGAAAGAGTAGAAGACTGAGACAAGTAATGTGCATTGATTTTGGTGGTAATGCGCAACAGCGTAAACAAGTGAATACGCGTAAATAAGTGAAATAAAGGTAAAGAGGGGGTTGTTTTTATTTTTACTGCTTCCGAACGTTGGGGTTTGGGGACAACAGAGAGTTTCTGGGTTGTGCCAAACTGCATGTAAAGACAAAATAGAGATGAGGGACAATCATGGGGAGATTAAAAGATAAGCGCGTACATCATTATATAATTACTGTCAAATATTACCGTTGCTTTTTTTTTTTTTTGCTGTTAATAGTATTGTGTGGACGATGTGCATTGACAGATGTCTAATAAATATATTATATCGATTAATAATATAAAAAATATATAAATTAAGGTTTTAAATATTGGATCCAAGATAATATGAATTATTTTTTAAATATTTTTTATTTAAAAAAAATTAAACTAAATAAAAAATTAAATTAAATTAAAATTAAATTAAATTAACATAAATTAAAAACAAAATAATAACTGAAATTTTCTTGCTAAAAGAACTATCCACCTTAATTTTTATTGTAATGACTTAAATTTAATAGAAAAATCAGTGATTATAGAAAAACTAGTAATACAGCCATATATTTTTATTCAAATATATCATTTTTAGTATTAAACTAATAAACAAATCTAATACTTAGCATGAAAATCTAGTTTTAACTTTCAAAATATTCATTGAAATCTTTTTCAAGTAATTCAACTCCAATTTATTCTTAGTTCCTCCTTTATTAATATTAATCAATAAAACTAATACATAGTTATCTCATATTTCAGATAATAACCATGTATAAACATTAAAGAGTTAACCTAAGAACATGCAAATCATTAACTATGTCAAAATCAATTTTTAGTTATTTATTCAATAAACCAACAATCAATCTCAACACAATCAAAGATAAAAATATGCTTAAAACCAAAAAATAATCAACCGATATTGAAATTAAGCTCAAAATAAAGGCATAACAATGAAAATATAAGATTTCAAGAATCTATTAGCAAAAGAAGAAAAACTACTTTTTAAACATGTTTAAAAACTAAAACAACATAAAAAAACTAAAATAAAGTTGAAAAGGAAAATATTAAACAAAAATAGAAAAACAACATAAAACTAAAACTATCGAATTCTACTTATTCCTCTAATTGATCATTTATCTTTGGTGTTAGAGTCTTCTATTTATAGGCAAAATACGTTGTACATGTTAGTGTAAGCCCTAGCCCCAATACATTGTAATAAAACACTTAGTTAATAAAATGAGGCATTTGTTTTATCTTTTGTATTTCTGTGCATGTCAACTGATAAAACTATCCAAGAATGTCGTTTCGGTTTAAGTTATCATGTGTGAGGCACATGGATTGTAAGACCTTGAAACAAATAGGACTTCATTCTAAATATCCCTAGTCAGTTATTATTATGGGAATAACAAATGAATTAAGACTAGTATGCTCTCTCTGATATTATGAGTTCTGTCTTACGGATCATTAGGACAAAAATGTCAATCAGAGATCATCGATACATGTTAAAGAACATGGTATCTGGATTCGATCCACTCATGAGAACACTACATGGTACAAGTCATAAGTGTTTCTCATATGCAAGTTTTGTATCGAAGTTCTTAGAC
Organism: Excoecaria agallocha; assembly: GCA_037975025.1. NCBI lineage: Eukaryota > Viridiplantae > Streptophyta > Magnoliopsida > Malpighiales > Euphorbiaceae > Excoecaria > Excoecaria agallocha. The sequence goes on along the minus strand of CM075807.1, from coordinate 35,102,986 downwards.
CTGAAATCTCTATGAAACTCTTTATGAATTACTGTGTACTTTGACATACACCTAACGTGCTCGTAACAGAGTGACAAGTACGGGTATGATTGGGTATACATTGATTCATGTTAGAGAGCATGAGAGAAGTGAAGGGATTACCCCTCTCAATAAGAGAGAAAATATCATCGGCCACTTGATCAGTGAACTGAGAAGTGTATGGCCATACCGAGATGAAATAATGAGTAATCATTATTTATCTGAGAATTCAGTGTCACTGAAATATCAAGAAATGAATTAATATATATAAGGATGACTAGTTCCATGCCTTATATTAATTCTGATATTTATGGGTAAGAGACTATGCGAAATTGCATTAGGTCACTAAATGCCATATGCATTTTCATTTAATTTGGAATGTTATAATATCTTGCTAGAGAATATATATAGCCTTTGAATTAATTTATTAATTCATTGCCAACATTAAATGGACCTATAGGATCGCACACAAAGCATTGGGCTTAAAATATTTAAATTAAGTATTGGACATTAATTTGGGCTTTTAATTAAAGTCAAATTAATGTATGTAATGGGTTATAATATTGCTATTGGGCTTTGGTCCATGAGAGAGAGAAATTCAGCCCATAAGGTTTAATTTCAATTAATTAATTAATTATCTTGTGTTAATTAAGTTAATTGAATATTAAAGCCTAAAGGAATTTAAATTAAATTAAATCACTTATATATTTAATGATGTGGCCGAAATTCCAAGAGGGAAATCAAGGAATTTCGGCACATGCTATATATTTAAATTAAGTGATTTCATTTATTTAAATATCTTATGTTTTATTTCAAATTTGAATTTAAATTCAAAGGAGTTTAATTCAAAATATATTACTTATCTTTAGGAAGTGATAGAGTTTGAATTAATTATCTTAGGATGGTTGAATTCAGATCAAAGACTTGCCAAAGGATAAGCATATATATTAAAAAGAAATAAAACCCTAAAGAACCAAGTGAAGTTGGCGTGAAACCCTAATTGTCTTGTTTTGGCGTGAACTCTCTCTCTCTCTCTCTCTCAATTCTTTTGGCCCAATTTTTCATAAGGAGAAAGGATAGTTCCTCATTCTCTTGTGATATTGGATAGAAATAGCAATCTAAAGAAGTACAAAATCAAATTTTGTAGCTTCAAACTATAGCCATTACACAATACTTAAAACAGAGCTAGCAATCTCGATTTTAAGCCGTCGGTGCAAGTGTGTGTGTGAGAATAGAGGGAGTGGCGTAAAAGGCTATTCCTTGGCATTGGTGATCGAGATCTAAGGTGGATAAAGGCATCTTGGTTGCTGGACATCACAAAATCAAAGAATAAAAGGCATCATCTATTGTAAGTTTCAAAACCCTAAAATTGCATGTTTTCGTTCCTAGTTTTGGATATGTATGGTATGTATGATAAAAATTTTTGTTTTTCCGCTGTGCTATCATGATTATCATACCATGTCATATTCCATCAGTACAAGCTTTCTAAACTTTCTCAATTGGAATAGGAAAAGAATCCTTTTTGAATTGGAAAAAACGAAAATCCTTCATAGCATAAGAGTTAATTATGCGTGGCCACTCAATTTTTTCCTTTGATGGATGCACTGCTGTGTATCCTTTCTTGTAGGGATACACGGCCACTTGATTTTCTTTGAAGTAATTCACGTGGCCACTCATCTTCCTTTGAAATGTTTCACATGGCCACTCAATATTTTCTTTTTTGAAACACATGGCCACTCATCTTCACTTCAACTAAAACACATGGCCACTCAAAGAACAAAGAAGGAAAATGCATGGCCACTCATTTTTTCAAGGCTTGAGACACACGGCCAACTAAGGAGCAAAACATTCATGCACGGCCAAGCAATTCTCGAAGGCATAAAACACACGGCCAAGCATTGAGCTACCGGTCCTCACGATCATTCATTAACATGAATTTTTTAAATTTACAGTTTTGGCCTAAATCTTTTTGCCTTTTTGTAATTAAGTCCTTTTTCTTGCAAAATAATCCTAAAAAACATCAAAATTTACAATTAACTCCAAAAATATAAAATTAACGAATTAAACTCAAATTCAACCTAATTAACACAAAATTAACTCAATTAAATACCTAAAAATACACTAAAAATATCATATAAATCACCAATATCATGTGTAATAGTAATACAGTGCATATCCATGATATGCACAGTTAAATCATTATATCATACGCGTAAATTTGATTTAAATATTTAAATATATATACAGTATTTTATACTATCATAACTCATTTGATCATTTCAAACATATGGTTCAGTTTAGAGTTTAATAAAAGAAAATTAAAAAAAATGTTAAATTTATGGTTAAATTTTAATATTATTCGATATATACAGTTAACTAATCTAATTGAATGAAAATTTAAATAATTTTTAAGAATTATAGTTGATAATAGTACTCCATAGATAGTCTGGTGCACCAGACTGAGCATAGCCCGAATTCAAGTATCAGAGTCCAGAATTGAGCTGGAACATTACAATTCTAGAACTTTGAAAACTTAATTATCGCACTTTTGTAAAAGTTCGAGCAATCAATTGTCCTACCTTTACTACCCTAGCTTCAATTATCATTTATGGAAACAACAATATAAATAGTTCATCAAATCACAAGCTCAGGTGTAACGCCCCGAGTTTGAGTCAATCGATAAAATTTGTTTAATTCATTAATAATATTTCAATTCAGGTAGATAGTGGTATAAATTTATCGAGGAAAAAAATTTATTTTAGCTTTTGAATTAAGTATGTTTTAAATTAACTATTTTGGTAAGCCATAAAAGAGAAATCAAAGTAAAAGACATTAATATAACTAAATTTATATCAATAATTAAAATAATAATGACAATAATAATAATATTACCCTAGAGACTTCTAGAAAAAAAAAGTACTATGGCCATAGAAATTTGTTTTGGGGGGAATAAAAAAAATAAAAATAAAAAGAAGAAAAAGGAAAGAAAGGAGGTCGGGAAGAGAAGAGAAAGGCGTGAGCCTCATCGCTGATCGGTGATGCAGATCGCCGGTGATGGGCCCCCGAGTTTGAGTCAATCGATAAAATTTGTTTAATTCGACTTGCTACCATCTTCTCCAATCATCGGCCAGCCATGCCACCGTCGCCTCTCCTATGGTGTCGTGAGATTCCACCCATCAGCCTCGATTTCCTTCCATAATCGAAGGCTCTCTCTCCCTTTTTTCTGGTGACATACGGCATCCACCGGTGAGATAAGTAGCACCGGCGAGTTCCATGATAGGAGGTGCTCATTCCGACAACCACTGCTCGCCTCCAATCGTCGACCATAGACAAATCGAGGAACAAAGAAATGGGTGGTTCCACAGCGGTAGCAGACGGATCAGCAGCGTGAACAGGCACATGACCACCGAAAGCAACCTCATGAGACTCCGATCTCTACGATAGCAGTATCGGCATACTCCGACAGAGCTCCGGCTAGGCTCCGATGAGCCTATGATGAGGTCATGATTAAAAGAAATGAAGAAAAAAATAGGTACGTGACTACTAAAAGTACCTTTGTGGATTTGGTTCTTAAAATAAATATTTTAAGATTGTTTAGTTTTTCATTAAATGTTTATTGCTGTGTGGATGGTGTTTGTATAGTGTATTTGTTGGTTGAGTTTTACTTATTTAATATTAAATTTTGGTTGTTGATGTTTTGATTAATAATACTAAAACCTAGAAATTAATTTAAGTATATAATTCTGAATACATAGAGTTAAAGTTAGAAAGCATCAAGTAGGTATTAAATACGAAATATATGGAATTGATTATATATGTATGACAAATGGGATAAGTATATGATTCAATGTTAAAGAAAGCAAATTAGTTAAATTTTGGATTAAGCACTAGACTGCGAGATTTACTTCGTTAAATTTTATTTAATAAACAATTAAGATTATTCACATAACTTGGTGTGAGGATAACAGATGTGGATTGTTCCTATTAGGCTCTTTAGTTTGTTATATGGCACCGTCTTTTCGAAACGTCGTGATTATAATGAAACGATATGATGCTAGACCATATAGTTTTTATAGAAATAAGCGCGTATATCTTGATTTAAATAATCTCTCGGTAACAACTGCTTAGATTAGGTTGGGTTATATACTCAGACTATGATAAATGTACACATACATCTACAAATACTTATATATATATATATATATAAAAGGATGGCTACGTGAATTAGATTAATCTGTGTGAGTAATTAAGATGGTCAATAACCATATATAAGTATGCAGAATTTATCTTTATTGCTATGATACAAATAATGCAACATATGAGATATGGCTAAAGTTGGTGATACCATGCTTTATGATGATAAAACCATAGATATAGAAAATAAGTACTGCTGACATATATATATGATACAACTTATTTAATTTAATGATTTTATGTTTGCCCTTAGTGTTCAGTGGGTTATCCAAAACTCTAGGATACCGCGAGATACCATGAGATTATGAGATAATTACAACGAGACATGATTATAATGTAGTTAAAACGCGTATATGAAAACCGTGAGTGTCCTGGGATGGTCCTGGCCCAAGTTCAGACATCTTACAAGGATACAAAGCAGACAGTATCTTCAGGCTCGTTGCGTGCCTATTGGCAGCTTTGGTACCTTGAAGACACATTTCAGAATATGTATAGTCGACTCATTATATAGTATTACTGGAGATGGTCTCATACCCTAGTTGTATGCTTACTCCAGCATATCAGATTTTTTGTCTCGCTTATCAGGTTCATTGGTTTACCACCTCTAGGGGAAAACTGGTAAATTTTATATGTGAACAAGGGAAAAAGCGTAGTAAAACCTATAACTATAGTGTTTAGCACTTATATGTGTCGACATATATTTATGTGTAATTATGTAATTATATATGAGTATGGTAAAGACTACATTGCTATTCTTATTTTGGAAATGACTTTACCAATATTAATATGATGATTGTGTACCAAATGCCTACAAATACATGTATCGGGTATGAAAGTGAGATGAGTTAAGTAAATAAAACTGTGCAAGAGAGATAGTTACAATATATATATATATATATATATATATATATATATATATATATATATATATATATATATATATATATATATATATAATTATGACAAAAGGTATATATAGAAACGTTTGGTACTTGATTTCTAGGCATAAATTCGTAAAGATCTTGAGTTTGTTGATACTTCTATCTCTTGGGTCAATTATTTATTTATTTTCATATGCGTTTATAGTTAAAACTTTATTTTGTGTGAACTTGATGAGTTAACTAAGGAAGTAAAAGTTTGCAAATCAATATATATAATATGTTAATAAGTTGGAAATCTTAAACAAAGTATGCATTCCAAGTGATAAGCAGTTTAAAGTAAGCTTTAAGCGAAATGCATGATTTATAGTATGTGGCTATTCTTAACTTTCAATATGAATAATTTAGAATATAGCAAATATTTATGATAATGATGTAAATATATTTGAAATGAATAGAACAACAGTAATTATAAGAATGAAAGTACCATGATAATGAATCTTTATGAATTTGCATTATTATATTAAGTTTGATTTAAATATGGATATTATGTTAATTTAGTGATGTTTTCCTATTTTGGATTAAATAAAACTTTAAAATTCTATGTTGCACTACAAAGTTGAAGAACTACGTGGTTTTGATTCCCTAAATGAGATACGTAGGAAGCTTGAGAATTGAAATCTCAAGTCCAAACCAAATTGTGTTAAAGAGAGTTGCGTGAATGTGTTGAGTTGAAATTATAGCAGTGCTGGATTGTTGATTGAAGTTCTGAAGTTAGAGGAATATTATTGAAAGTGAAATTAAGTTTTTGCAGGTTTTGGTAACATGAATTTTAAGCTGTTATATTGCCGAAATTTCATTTAATTGAATAATAAATTAATAGTATTTGAAATGGTACTAATATAAGATGAACTTAGGATATATATTTATAAAGAGGGTGTCACATAACATGTATTTATTTATATATATATGCATTTTGTAAGTGAAATCCTATCTTTTTCTAACTGATTGATGTTTTTTATATGCTCTATAAGCTGGAATTGGTAACCTTTATATGTCTTGTGATTTGGCTTATGCATGTATGAGATTTATAACTGTATTGTCATATTGTATCATTTGAGAAGTAATTTTGGTAGTCACCACTAAGCATATAACTTAGCGCGTGATTTTCTCCATGCGTAGGTTGGTTTGATATTCAGTATCATCAACGTGAAAGATAGAAACCTTCATAGATTGCTGCAGTTAGAATTATGGACGATCAAGAACTCAGAGCAATTTATTTGTGTTATTTATTTATTTGAAAATTTTGGCATGTACGCAGGTGTTAAGATAGTATAATTTAAGTGTAATTTCATAAGTGATTAGTTGAGATTCAATATTGTAATATCAAATAGATTTGTCATGGCATCTTGTATAAGCATTATTGAGAACAAAATAATTGGATATTGAAATAGTGATATAGTGACTGGTAAATTAGCTTAATTATTTACTGAGGAGGATAGAAATATTTTGTGTAGGAGTTTGATTGAGGCGATGAAAATTGATGATTGATTTTAGAAGTGTTATTTTTGTATTTTGTCTTCAGGAGGCTGTGATTATTTAGGGGAGGTTCTGCCAAAATTTTTAGAAAAATTTTTGAGTAAAGAATTTAGAATTTGATAATTTAAGCATAAATTTATTAATTTATTGACATTGAGAGCAAAGACCGGTTTGTGACATCCGTATTCGGTTTGTTTATCAGACCAGGTATAAGGTGTTACATCAAGTATGATTTTTTTACCTACAATTAGTATTTCATCCAATTTTCCTCAAATCTTCTCAAACTTAACCATTAGAGTGTTCTCCATCAAGACCTTTACCAAATGTTATCTATTTTTAGGCAGCCTTCCTCTATTGGAGAGTCGGACTATAGATATTTTGCTTTAAGACCCTTCCTAATTCTAGTCCAAAATTTGAATTGTTATCATTTAGTGTAATAAGTTTGGACTTATCTTTCACAATAGATCTTTTCCCCATTTTAAACATCCCACCTAGTTCACCAATGGAGTAGCCTAAGACAAATGCCCCTTTACCTTCGCCTGTTCAGCCACTTTTTCCTTTAAAGGCAACTCCAGCTCTGCTAGTCTCCACTATACCATTTGTTCCATTTATACTTGGTTTCACACAACAAATGGCCAAAGCTTTCCTCATAACTTTATTGACCATGGTAACCAAAACACTTTCCCCAGTTGTGACGCACACAGAAGCCCGCTCATTTTTGATTCGGTTTTCAAAGGCCTATTTTTAGGACCCAAGACCAGAGGAGGCTCGCTTTTGATCATAAACTGATCGTTTTCACAATAAAAATGATTAAGTCCCAGTTATTGCTGACGATTTACCCATGAAGGCATTTACTAGTGGGCTCAAATAAGCAGATGTCATGAAATCACCACCCAACAGAACGTTGAAAATTGAGTCTCGACCTTGTTTTGGTGCCCAAATAGAGACTGGTGTTCGGGACATTCCTCTTATTAGGCATCTTGGTTTGGTATTGTTTTATAATTGAGTTTTAGAATTAAATTACTCTCCTCTCTCACACGATGCAAGCGATAAAATTTAAGTAAACATCCCATTCAAAAAAGCAATAAATAAATAAATACCTAAAATAAAGTCCTACTTAAAATTACTACATAGGCAAATCGTCCCAAATAATATATAAAAGAAAGACAAATAAATATCATACATAAAACGAGCAATTAATTAGTTTGGGAACATCGGTTCCCTCATGCGCATTTACAGAAGGCTTTTATTACAGTGTGAATTTGAGACTAAAAAAAATGGAAATTGGTCTATATTTATTAAAGAAAATCCATTTAATTAATAAAAATAATTTAAACTGAAATTTTATTGTTTAACGTGCAAAAAAAATTACTTATTACTGCCTATTATATCCCCAAAAATAATACATCCAAAATAAATAAGAAAATTACAAAGAAAGCAAATAAATAAATAAATAAATAACCTAATAACCATAATAACCAAAAGAGAGAAAAAAATGAGATAACTTGGATAAAGAGGACAGTCAGAGCGGAAGCACAACTTTTCATGCAAACATTATACGTCTTCCATGACCATAATTTTACCAATTACTCGAAAATAAAAAGAAAACAAACAAACAAATTGATTAGCATTGATGATAAAATATCTACACAATTTACACCTACAAAAAAATTGGTCATAGGTATAACAATACATATGTAGTAACAAAGTATGTCAAATGTTGCATAAATGTATAAAATAAATATTAAAAATAAAAAGGCATAAAACACCTAAAACACATAAAAAAAAACCTAAGAAATGCTCTAGGGAAGGCCAGAAAAGAGGTAAAAGGACGTACTGTCCTTCGAATGAGGGACGGCCATCCCTCACACCTTCTTCTTATCCCTTACTTACAGAACAAAACTATTACTTGTAGAATAGAGGAAAGAATGCAAAAAATTATATAAATAAATATTTTATCCCTAGATATGTAATAATTAATCATCAAATCATGCTAAAACATATCAAAACACTAAAATATACAACAAATTAAATTTGAATTGAAGAAATACATCACATTATATGTTAAAAGAGAAGAACTTCAAAACAACAACAATGAAGGAACTCTTTGATAGTCATGCCTCTAATATGTCATACAAACTAGAAACGAATCACATGTCAACAAGGTAAGTATGTCATTCATTTTTGAACAGTTAAGATAGATCAATTTAACATCCAAATAATCATGCAATTGAGTGAATAAATAGTAGAGCGAGAAAGAAGTAAATAAGCCTAAAATATTACCCTCATGAGTTATTCTGACTTTATGATCTTTGAAGTCCAAATCTCTGCTCTGAATCTTGTTCCTTGATCCTTAAAGAAAATATGAAATTCGTTTTTGTTTTTGTCAAAAGATTACAAAGCTTGAACCTCTAGAGAAAAAAGAAATTAACTTTCTTCCTTCTCTAATGGCTTTTTTTCTTAAAGAATGATGATTCCCTTCCTTTAAAATCCTAATCTTTTTGTTTTTATACCTAAGAAAGAGTTTTAATTTGGTTATATCTCAAAAATTGCCAAATTAGGAGATAAAATCCCTAAAATCCAGACCAAAATCTTTTCCAAACTCCCTTCTCTTTTGAAATTTCAAGAAAACATAGAAAAATCTATGTTTCAACCCAGGGACAAGCATCTGTGAGTGAAGGACGGCCGTCTCTCATCACTAGACCCTATATTTCTCGAAATGCCCCTGTTTTACACTGTTTTGGAGATGAAGACCCATAAACAGCCACCCCTCAAGTGATAAACAACCGTCTGTCACCACTGACAGTCCAAAAATAGGGTTTTTTTTGCCTATTTTGTTAAAATACTCAAAAAAGTTTTGAAAGTTTTTAAAGAATTGTGAAAATCTTTAAGAGAAAGAGTGACAAATCCACAATCAGAGCTTCAAGATCCGAACCTGATATCAATAATACATTGTTTTCCATTATCGGGTAACCCTGATTTAGGTTGCCTCAGGTCACAGTGTCTACACCAGTGTTTCATTTCTCTCTTGTTTTGATTGAAGAAGGTATCAACAATATCAACTAGGCTCTTCACCCATCACAATAGGGGCAGTAGCCACCCAACTACCCTCTGTCACACCATTTGCCACTAGTTTAATGATCACCCTTACTACCAAGGAGTTTAAGAGGCTCTTTGAAAAATGGATGCTAAAGTATAGGAGCGGGAACACTTTGTAGTATGAGGGCACTTTCAAATCCCCCGTCTAAGGAAATATTAGTTGTACCTTTTCCTAAGGTTCGGTTGCTAACATTATCGAAGTACAATGGTAACACTGATTCCCAGACTCATTTGGATCAGTTTCACCACACTATGCTTGTTTACACTACAGAAAATGCAGCACTTTGCAAGATCTTTCCCCAAACACTTATTAAATTCACACAGATCTAGTTCCATAACTTTCCCAAAACTCTATAGAAGCTTCGAGCAATTCAGTGACATTTTTATTGCAAAGTTTATGGCTATAATTTGGCCTGCCAAGGTCTCTGTCGATCTGCAGTAGGTGCAATAAGAGGATATCGAGCCCTTGCATGCTTATGTGAAGTAGTTTAACATCATTGCCACAGACATTTAAAACCTCAATTTATAGGTAGCTATTAATGCTCTAGGATAGAATGACAAATGCTAAGATTTTAGTGACTCCTTAAGCAAAAACCCTCCTAATGACTTTAACAAGCTTATGTCACGGGCTTAAAAGTACATCAAGATGGATGAGGCATGATGACTTTTCCATAACATTTTTTATTATAAATACAAGGATAAAGAGCCCTCCAATAAGTTTGGTTAGAAGAAAAATGCTTATAGCTGGTGCAACAACTCCCAGGCAATCAAAAGGTCTAATCACTCTAACCAAACTTTTGTTGTATCTAGCCCATGCTTTAGAGACCGGGTTGAAGATCAATTAACCCCCTTGAATACTTTAAGAACACAAATTCTCTCCTAAATAAAGTAAAATGGGCAAATCAACTGACCAAAACCTATAGGAAAATATCCTAACTGAGACCAGAACTAGTATTATGCTCACCACAAAGACCACAGACACAAAACTTGTAATGCCCCTCAGTGTACCCTAGAAGAATTAACACTAATTAATTATTAGTGTCCATGTTTAATTGTGTGTATGTATGTATTGAAGGACTTAATTGAAAAGCAAAAGAGTAAGTTTTGGGGCATTATTAGAAATAAAGGAAAGTTGTGGGACTAAATGGCAACTTTGACTTAAACTTGACATTTGGACCAATTGGAAATTAAAGTGAGGTAGATATTTGTGATGAAGGAGGGCCGGCCAACTCATGGTCTTCACTCTCCATCTTCATCTTCTCTATCTCCTAAACCCTAAACTCTCTCTCATCCTCTCTCTCTCTAGATTTCTTGGAATTTTTGAGAAAGAAGTAAAGGTTTACTTGGTTTTTGGGGGTTAAGGTAACTTGCTTCTCCTTTAATGTAAGTGATTCTTTGTATAGCTTGTTAGATTTTCATAGAAGTGTTTTATGTGTTTTAGAAGGAGAAACAAGTAAAAGAAAGGGGAAGGAGACTCTTCAAGGTTGAAGAGAAAGGAAGAGTTATAACAAGGTATGGGAACTTAGAATTTTGTATGTGTATTTATATGTATCTTGATTTGTCATGAGAGAGATTTTGAGTGCCTCTCTCATGTGTGTTATGGATGATTTAAAGCTTAGAAAGGGTTTAAAGTTGGAAGTATGTGAGTTTTGGTTGGAAGCATGAAAATCTGTTTTTAAAGATCATTTGACTAGTCTGTACACTTTTGCTCATATCTTGAGATATAGTTGCTCAAATGATGAAATTCCAGTTGCTATAGAAATTAGACTTGCATGTCTTGATTTTGTTAGAAGAAACTGAAATTTGATTTTCACTGCATGATAGTGAAAATCGGTATTGAAATCTGATTGTGGTTGTGATTTCTGCCTTTGTGAACAGTCTGTGGTTTTTATTGAATAACTGGAGTTTTACAGGTCTTATTGAGGAGATTTTTAGTGTTTTGAAAACTAGAATTGTAAACCTAAAACTTTGTAGAAGATAGTGTTTTCTGAAAAATCCATTTGGTATGTCGAAAGTAAGATGCAATCTGAGTTTTTACATTAATTTACAGGATTTTTGAACAATAATCACTATAAGGCGGTTGCCCCGTCGTTTTATGTCGCGAGCGCGACTTATGTCGCGAGCGCGACATCAAACGGAAGCCTTGTGTCGCGAGCGCGACTTATGCCGCGAGCGCGACATCAAGAAATGCTTATTTAGGCCATTGCCTTCTGTCGCGAGCGCGACATTAAAGAGTGGTTCCAGGCCATTGTTCTCTGTCGCGAGCGCGATTGTCGCCACGGCCGCGACATTCGTCGTGAGCTCGACAATATGCCTTTATGTTTGTATTTTTTTTCGACTTCAATTGGGATTTAAAATTTTCCTAAACCCTTCTAAGCTTACAAATCATCCTGAATTACAAGTTACAGTAAGGCATCTCTTTAATTACCAGATTCGCTAATAACAAAAAGGTATGTTTTATTACCTTAAATGAGTTTATGCAAGCGTTATTCCCTTGTAATACAAATAAATGATTATTTTGACAATAAAGAATAGTAATAAATGATAGTAAAGTTTTCTTGCATTTATTAATGCTATAATGGTATCTGTTGATGCAATGTCACATAATATGAAAAGTAATCGAATTAGGCCTGCACTTAAAGACTTGGTAGTGGATAGATAGGCATGCCTATAGGGTTATCGCAGCTGCCCTGTTTGACTCTTATGAGTCTTCTGTTTGTCTCTACATGAGACTTCTGTTCGGATACCTACGTGTATCCTTCTGTTTAGATACCTACGGGTATCCTTCTGTTTTGATACCTTCGGGTATCCATTGCACCCGTTATCCACACCCACAGGGAATTGTAAGCAGGCCATTTGTGCAAATACATTATAAAGTATGTTATTGTTCTGATTATATGATACTGTTATATCTTGATTAATCTTGTAAGGCTTTCTATTTCTATCATTATTGAATGATTGGAAATAGCTACTGTAAGTAGTTATCTGCATGTTATTAGTTGTTCCCCA